>JBCAUA010051533.1:0-11609 GCA_038406235.1 Peronia verruculata
TTTTTTTCTCTCTCTTTTTAAGATTCTGAGCAATAACGCCTACAATAATGCCAATATCAATATCAGCATAACTTGTTAGTCTGAAATCAATAATAATAATAATATCACTAGGAACAAAAGTATTAATCTTGAATCACCCATGTTTGCAGAGTTTGAAAAAAAAAAACAAAGAAAAATCAGCATAATTTTAATGTAATGAAGTGAAACTACGTGGCTGTTGTTTACTTACATGTAGTTAAGTTATCCTGATAATTCATTAAGACCAGAGATGATGATACTTACTCCATAATTGTACAGTCAGTTATAATAAATTATTCATTCTGACCATAATGCCTCAAATTAACCACGCCTGGACTTACCTCCAAGTGAACCATTTGGTTACTTTTCTTACCTGTATTGTAGAACTGTTTAATATATCTGAATGACAAAAATAAAGCATAAATCTTTTCGGAATGATTCATAACCAAAGCCTACTTGAGTGAAAGCCAATCAACAGCGATGACATCAATAACCAATGTGATTAGTATTGATCTGTGACACAGCGACCAGAACTAGAACCCACGCTAATCGTTCTGCTTTTTGTATCTTCAGACATGTGTGAACTCTTTTCATTGTGCTGTTTCTCTTCCTTGCCTCTTTGTCCCTTCACATGGCACCCCCGCTTCTATTTATTTCTTTTGTTCCTCTTTTAATATTTTTTCCTCTCCTCTTTTTTTACTTCTTCTTTTTTTTTTTTTTTCCTCCTTCCTGTTTTACTTTTTCTTTTTAAAAAATGTTCTAGAACCATTTTCTCTACTAGAATTGTAGTAAAAATACAAAATAATAGTAATGATGATAATGATAATAATTATAATAGTCATAACAGTTAGTACACTGAGACAAGTATTTAAGACTGTTAAATTTCGAGTTTAAAATTGATTTGTTGAATTTTAGACCAGGGATGATGCTAGGAGTGAATGCATGACTCTTGTCAAGTCTTGTCATGTACAGGGACACCACCGAAACAAAATGATTACAACTTAAAACCATTGATATCTTGTCTCATTCTGGATGGATGAAATCTGGAGTTGGAACTATTGATGATCTCTTACTTTCTCCAGCTATCCCCAGAAAACATTGTAATTGGTTGGGTGTGAAACCTCAGCTCTTATTTGCTATTGCAGTGTAAGAGCCTCCGGTATTAGAGACATGCTAAATAAACAACAGGGAAAGATTAAATTTCACAAATGAATGTCTTTCTTACAACTTCCAGTTTAAATACTTTGTATGTTACAATACTGTGTGCATGTGCAATAATTATGATCTCATGGAAAGTAATAAGAATCATTAGCCTCTCTTGATGTGGATACATGTGGATACATTATCTCCCTTAAATAAAGCGAAGCATTAGATTAATTGCGTTTCCTACGAACTGAATCTGATGCTGAAATGGCTGAAAAATGATTTCATTTTGTCTTTCTCTCTTTGACTAATGTAGGATGCCCCTCTATTTTGCACTTTTCTAACATCAGTAACTCTGGCTGATAGTTAAACTGTTGTTTGTTTGTTTTTTTTTTTCCCCCTATTTTAGTCCCATTTTGAAAGGGGATGTTGCTATGGGTGACACTGATGCGCAAAGATTTTAAACTGCAAAGTTCTTTAGCTCAGTTATTGATTATACTGTAGCATAATTTGTTTTCGAAAAAGAAAATACTGCCTCAGAATGCTTTAATGGTGGGAGTGATTGATTTTGTTTTAGTGACGTTTATCCTGGAACCTGGCTGTCAGTAAACTAGATTCGGGATTTCAGAAATTAACTCCAGATGCTGCCGCGAATCAAAACAATAAAATAAATAGACATGTCTATCAGCTAGTATTTGTTTTCATGAAACGACAGTTAGAATAATAAAATAGTGTCGTATTTTTGGTTGTATAGAATTCGATGAACTGGATTGTAAAAGTGAATAGGTATGAATATTTACTCATTCAAGAAGCTTTAGAGCAAGATATGCATCTGCGTACACATCAACATTTTGTTATGTTCCATTACTATGCATCACGCTGAGGTAGCTGAGATGGGGCTGACAATGTTGTGCTAATTGAACTGTCTCCTAATGATATCCAAGATGAGAGGTATCAAACTTTAATATTATTATCAGTTCTTATTTTTGTGTTATGTAAAGAACTGGATATCAAACACTCCAACTTTAATATGCACTACGGTTTAAACAAATAAAACCTTAGTATGGCTTCTAGTTGAAAAAAAAAAAAAGGGAATGCCGTGACAGATCTGGTCGCTTTATCTCCCTCTTGAATTGTTTGTGACAATGACTTTATTAATGATTTATCACCATAGCATGTATTTAAGCAGGTAAAAGGAAAGTGGCGGAAGACCTTTTATTTTCTACTGAGAAATTGATGGCATCCTAATTGAGCAGGAATTGTCTGAGTGGGAGAAGAGTATAGGAATGCTCAGGAACCTAGGCCTTGTACTCAGTCCTCTCGGTATGTCACCATCCTTGCCCAATTATCCTTTCAGGCCTACTGATAAATTATATCCACCTAATTCGATGAGGATGAGAAATTCTTAGTTTCATTCCATAACTAATCTTTCATTTTCAGATTAGTTTTCGTTGCAGTCAGATCTGTGGCCAACTTTCCTTTTAATTTTCTTCTTGATTCCATCCTTAATGTTTTTCACTGTCTGGTCTAGACCTGAAAAAAGCGTGGGCTTATTCATTACTTTTGTGTGGAGGAGTAAAAAATCATGTCCGGTGACAAAATTCTTGACACTGAATTGTTTTGATTTATATTTGACCAATCCTTTCAACCGATAATGAAGCCTATTTCTGTAATATTTCCATGATAGAGGATACTATTATGAACATGAAACCTCAACAAAACTAAGTTATACAAAATAAACGCCATGCTGACGAAGAGGAACTGAAGAAGGATCCAACACCCTTCACAACTCAATCCGGCATATCTGAGTTATACCGAGATTCCGACACTGGGAAGTCAGTGCTTGTGCGTACGCTGGAAAACTTATTCTTAAAAATGAAAAACACCAACTGCACATCTCAAATAGAGAAAAACGACACCTATCACAGCTGGGCTTTTCATGGTGTATACGTTTTTGTTTAATCAAAATGTTAATATACCATGAATATGTTACCTACGTGTACCTAGAAGAACCAAGTGTTGATAACTTACACCCTCTATCGTCTCACATATCGTTCTCTGGAAGACAAACTTTTTCATGTTGATATCCGTGTGCGATAGCTTCCGAAAGAGTTAGCTAACTGCATCTTCTCATAGGCGTTGCTATTATGGCACGACTGCGTCTTCTATTAGATTTGACATGCTTAGGATTTCATATTCATGATCTTTTATGAGCTTGTTTTGTGTCTCATCTGGCTGCCCCGGTCATACAGGAGACTCCATTCTGTTCACAGCATTGAGAAGCAGCCAGGATCGATAAACAGTCAGTCATGTAGCAAGCGTTCCCCTTGTGGGTTTTATTGACATCAGCGAGTGTTCTGTGAAAGCAGTCATGAATAATATCCTTACCTTCACATTCCGCTGGAGTTTCTGAAACAACTAAACTTTTACACCTATAAGTCTTTCTTCACGAAACGGTATATCACAATCGACAAGTTGACTCAGTCTAGATATGAATATTAGGTCTCTATTTGAGAAATTTTTATTGCGTTAGGTGTCACCACAATTGGGAAAAAAGAAAAGTTGCATCGTTCACAGCGATTGGGGGAAGGAGCGTCTTAAGGTTTTTTGTTGTTGCTGTAGTTCAGGATTTTTACCGATAGACATCGAATTCGGCATATTCGAGTTAGATTAAAACAGTTGTTGTTGTTGTTGTTGTTATCGTTGTTGTTGTTGTTGTTCTTCTTCTTCTTGTTTTTGTTATTGTTGTTCTTGTTCTTGTTATTCTTGTTCTTGTTCTTGTTGTTCCTGTTCTTGTTCTTGTTTAAATATGAAACGGAAAGTCTGGCAACGCTGGCATCTTGGATCTTGGCTTCTTTAAAATGGATATCTTTGAAATGTAGCTCCTTCGCCAAATATCAGTGGAACATAATGAAACCTGGCCAATATGTTGTTCGGGCTATTATCTAAAAAGTTACCTACCTTCAGCTCTTCACCCTGCAACAAAAGATTTCACAGATTTTGTTTTGATTTGGTTTGTTTTGTTTTGTTTTGAAAATGTCATGTGTAGTAGATTTTCGAATTCCACTCTTCTTTCACAACAAAGATCTATTATTCTCAAAAACGTATAAACAAAATGGAGTGCACATTCTTAGCTTGTTTGGTCTTGTTGTGAAAATGTTGTATGCCAAGTTTCGTACGAATCCGTGAGAAAACACAGCAAAACGTAAAAACAAACAGAGAAAAAAAAACAATAGAGAGCAAAATAATTGGGGGAAAACGAGTTTCAAGAAAAAAACTTTTTCTTTCTTTCTTTGTGTGTTTTTTCTCCCGTAGAGTGCCCTCCATATATTTCTTTGTTAGAATAAAGAGTGTCGTGGTTTTCACTCTGACAAATATTTCACAACTAAGACATGAGGCATGAGAAATAAAAGACAATTTTACTCTACATAGGAGGTAGAAGTTCATTTCAGAGCACCTGGCGAAAGCTTGCACTAATATTCTGCATGATCGTGAATCTGTTCTATTTCAGAGTGATCACCCAATGTCGACCATGGCCCAGGACCCTGGAGCTCAAGAAATTGCTATGAAAATGTTTTATGCATCTTTTACCTGTATCCGGTGCAATAGTGATAATGTACCAAATCCTGGTTGGGGAGAAAGATTTATGGAATGACGATGGGTCAAACACGATAGAATGGACTTATCAGTTTTTTTTGTTTTTTTGTTTTTTTTTAAATTCTGTTTGGCGATTAGAAAAAAAAATTTTAAGAGAAAATAAAAAACAAAAATAGAATTATTTCACATACACACACACACACAAACATATTTCAGCCCCCCCCCCCCCTTCTCTCTCTCTCTCTTTCTGTCTCTCTGTCTCTGTCTCTCTCTCTCTCTCTCTCTGTCTCTCTCTCTCTCTCTCTCTCTCTCTCTCGTCTCTCTTCTCTTTCTTTGAAGAAAAAAAAAAAAAAAACGTGCTGGGAACTAATAGCACATTTCTGTGCAATATTAATTTTTGACAAATTGAATGAAGGCTTCTAATACAACATACTTTTGTGTGCTTTAAAGAAAGAAAAGAAAAGGAAAAACTATGACATGGAATAAAATCCTTACTCTTTCCTTGTCTGATCGTGGTTTCATGTCAACTGAAACTTTTTTTTTTTAAATTTAAGAGTAAGACCATCATTTGTTGTTGCAGTTCACAGCAAATCATCAAGAGTTGTAGATGAAATAGCTTGCAATGGAGAAAATCAGTGCTCTTTAGCAAATGCATCTTTTCATCACACAGTGAGACAACAAAGGTGGAGAAAAAGAAAGAAAACTGCATTATGCTCAAGTTAATAACACAACTTTGTGTCTATTGTAACGCAATGCTATCATCTGATGCTGAGGCAAACTTCCGTAATATCAGCCTCTCTCTAGTTTTAATATGAGGAATTCTAACAGTGCTATATTATGGACAGAAGCAAGAGCTGTAGGAAGAGCAAATCCCTGGAAACATATTGAGACAGACTATAACTGCAAGTACAAAAAGGATATTGAGGTTGAACCAAGTCTGAGCTGAGGCTGAAAATGGAATGCAATGACATGTAAACATAACAGCTTGTATTATAAATTCCATTAAATGAAGTATAATCTCAGTTTATTTAGAAAAATATAGCAATACATACCAGAACAATGACATGTTATTAAAAGACTGGGAAATTCCAACTTCATTAGTGGTAGTTTACAGCCGAATTTCATCACACTATTGTGTCTTTTTATTGTATAAATCCTTTGATGGTCGTTTCAAAGAAAGTTACACTTTCTGGTCCATTTGGTCGCCCTAGTGTGGACGGTTCATTCTATTATTCATAATCGTGTTCCACACAAACAGAGCCTTTGCCAGTTCAAGCATACTCTGAAGTATGATCTATAATTAATAGGTATTGACCTGGTGATATAATGATAAGGATGCAACAATCGTCTTGTGGGAATAAGATTTCTAGCTAATCCAACTTTTTTTGGGGCTAAACACTCCCCCCCCCCCCCCCCCAGAAAAAAAGTCAGGGTTGGAAACTCCACATTTTTTTCCTTTACTTTGCCATCTCTCTTTACACAAACAATCAATCAAGTGCGCTTTAGAGGATGCAGTTACGCAATAGACTGCCTTTTAAGGACACTAGGGGGGGGGGGGGTTGGCGGTTCCTTAGAGTGATTTTTTTGAGTGCTTGAGATGATAGCTCTTTAAGCTTCAAATTCGAATTCATCACACTCAAATTAGAGAGAGAGAGTGTGGACAACAATTATGTAAGGTTACTACGACAACGCTGCCATCTTGTATTATGTGTATTGAAAATTAGCTGTTTATAAAAGTTTAAGGCTCCTAGACTGTTCAACATAATCGTTTAACATTTTCGACAGTTTTACGGTAGTTCTAGATATATAATTATGATATGCATTTACGTTTTGGTTGTATGCCAGATAATTTTTGTTTTAAATTATTTTAAGCAAGCGGGTTGATGGATATGTAAAGTTCTCAAACTTTGACCAGACACCCAATTTCCCTTCGAAAACATGAATACAATTTTAAAAAAAGGTGTACATATTATTGCACATATTCTATCAGCAATATATTTTTTTTTTAAATTTGAGGTTTAATCAGTTCAGAAATTTAAAAAAAAAATTAGAAAAAAGTGAAAAAAAAAAAAAAGATACGGTCTGAGACAATCGCAAATTGACTTTTCATAATCTTTCTTATGTGGTCTCTTGGTCGTATCGTATAGGTCCCCTCTGGAGCACAGAGTAGATGCCTCTGGAACTAATCAATATTTTCTCTCGTCAGAAGCAATCAAAAGGGTCTAGAAACAGCATAAACCTGATTTTGATACTTTGGTCCCAACATCTCCCCCTCCCTTAATAAGCAATTTCTTATGATTTGCCGTGGAAAGTTTTCTTTGGAGAGCAAACCATGAGAAAGTGGTCAGTGGCTGAAGGTTAGTATGCCCTCGACACGGTTGAATTCATGTCTACAAGCGAAAGTATATGGCTGGATTGCATTATATATATTATTATATTATAGCATTACATTACAATTTATTTTCCATTGTCTTTATGTGGCATACTATGAGTATTATATTGCGTATGATGCGGGCATCGGTCCTTTTTGTACTGACGCACATCTTGTGTGTGTGGCTCTAAAACATTTTGGTTCTGTAAGGCGTCTCGAACCTTTGGTGTTGATTCGCCACAGGAATGCTCTTCAATAAAACTGTTATTAAATATTTATAGAATAGAGCGAGAATCCGTCCGGGGCAGTTATAAAGGAAAGCCCTCTTTCTTCCAGAAATATTTGCCTCGTATTCCACCTCGATGAAATGTCAAGATATTGAAGATACTACTTTGTACGATCTACGGTTGTGTATAAGTATTTGAGTGTGTGCAATACTCTTTTTATTACCTGATTTTCATGAACATTCATTCCCTGAACATTTGAATTGTTTATCAATGTTCAAGTAATCACTGGCAAATAATAAAATATCTGTAAGAAATGATTCTCTTCCCCTCAAACATAAATAAAATTTATATGTAGAGTGAGCTGTTTCTGTGGATTTGAAGATGTTATGTACAATAGTATTTCCGTTTCATAATCTAACATTTATCTAATAATAATCTAATTTTAAATTGATATCTCCCTTTATTTCTGGTGAGAGGTACACTTTGTTTTCCAATTATTTAAAGACTTCAAGAAAACAAATGTGTCCCATTGACCCGAATCAGAGTTGATTTTCTTTTGAAAATGACTCCAGAACAGTTGTCAGGCATTCCATTAAAAAATAAAATTAAAAAAAAAAAGACAGTATGTGAACGAAAGGAAAACTGAGTGTCGTCTCTTTTTCTTATAAATGCGTGATTACTTTCTTTACCAGGTAGAAAAGGTTTAGTAGAGGTGAACAATGGAGAAGAGATCTCACTCTGTCCTGCTTGTTGCTTTCTTTCACCTGATCATAAAGCCAGTGCACAGTCAGGAGGTTTTCCCGTCTACCTTCACCCTTGGTACGTCCTGCAACTTCCAAGGAAAACTTGATCACGGTTGTGTAGAACTGGCTTACCATCTACCTGTCAATATGGCCGATTGTGCTCGTTTGTGCTCTGCCCGTGACACTTGCGAGGGCTTCAGTCTAGATGTCATTGGCAAGTGTTACCTACATTTCTACTGTATTGGTCAGTCTCATCTCTACACCAACTGTAGTAGTCCTGATGCACACATTCGTTACTACGCACGCAAAGCTGCCTCGCCTAAATCTTGTATCAATAATGGAGTGTGGAAAACTAGTGGTCAGACGTGTCAATGTGTTGATGGTTTTCTTGGATATCGCTGTGAAAGATACGCTGAGAGTTGCAGTGATATTGCAGAATCTGGACAATACGCCGCCCGTGATCGTCAAAGTTTCTATATCAAGCCTACTCAATCAATGTCACCGTTTCATATAGTCTGTTCGTTTTTGCACAATGTTGTCCAAACTCACATCTTACGGTACACAAAAAGTATAAGTCCAGGTGGCGTCACCTTCAATCACACTTGGAATGAATATGTCAACGGCTTCTTGAACATCATTACGGCTGACCTAAGTGCTAGCTGGGTAGGTTTAGAAGTTGTACACTATCTTACTACAGTAAAGAAAATGCATAAGCTTGTCATATCTGTACACAATCACGACCTTGATTTCCAGTTGTGGCAAACGTATTTCGGCACGATAGTTGGTAATGCGTCCACTAACTACGAACTCTCTTACGACAGTGTCACTATAAATCATGGGAACGCTATCAATGGATCTACAGTGGCGCCCTGTTTGTCTCCTGGATCTCCCATTCCCTTCTCTACTCCTGACGTAGACAACGATTTGGATCCCAATGTCCACTGCGCTAAAGAGGCTGGCATTGGCTGGTGGTTTTCTGAATGTAGCCCTCGTCCCAGCTGTAATCCATCAGGTTTTCCTTACCTAACTACCACAGAAAATGAGACATCTTCAAAAATTCACTTCCAGGGTATAGACATGAGGGCTTTGGCTGACCACTTCAAATTTGTAAGGATATTCTTTGAGGATTAAATCGCAATATGAGAGAGGTGGATTCTATTTCACTTCAACATGAAAGTGAAAATATGTAAAATTAAACAATTTCCAGTTACAACTATAGAATGCATTGGTTCTATAATATTGAAAAGCGGCTGACTTTAAACTGTAATATAAATCTTTTTTTTTTTTTTTTTCAATCTTTCGTAAGCACCATAAAAGTTATTTCTCGTTATATATCATAGTCTCTGCCCGTCGCGTATCGTCATATCACATAATCTAACTTATGCTTCTTCATTAGTTATACAGACATACTCCTGCAACTGTGTATAATGCATCTGAACTTCTGCATTATTTTGTTTTACTATTTTTTTTTTCTTTCTGTTTAAATTTCAAGTTAATTAAACATGAAATGTATTTGTTCACACATCTTTAATGTCATGTTTTTATTTTGTCATGTACCTCTGTAGTGGACAGTATTCGAGAATTGAAACTTGTCAGGGATCAGAATTGATTCATAACATTAAAATAAAAAGAAATATAACAAATTACTCTGCTGACTTTTGTGCACATCCCTCGACTCAGCCCGCAGGAAGATAGTTGATGAGTTTTGTCTCACGTTTGAATGAAATCTTACCTTTGTGTGCTCGATTAAAAGTTGCCAGTTCGAAAGGATATCTTGTTTCCTGTTTAGCATTAATGTTTTATTCAGCTGAAAGATTTGGCAGAGAGGTCAATGTCTGTAAATTACAATATTCCCTCGTTTATCGCGGGGTCGCTTTTCACGGGTCACTGTATTGCGGTTGTTGTTGTTTTCTTTGCTTTCTTTTGTTTGTTTGTTTGTTTGTTTGTTTTAGCAAGTACATGCATATTATGCATTTCTGTATAGCGGGGTGCGTCGTTATAGATAGAATATTTTTATTTCCGTTATTTCCCCCACGCCAGATCGTGCATGACATGTTATTTGTTAACAGACAGGAGCCGAACAGTCAGAGGTGGTGATAACAGTGTGGGGGAGGTTAATAAAGTATAAAATGTATGTAAATAACAAAATAAACATACCATCTCTACTGCGCAGATTTTCACATATTGCAGGCAGTACTGGAACCTAAAACCCACGATAAAGGAGGGAATACTGTGTCTCAAATCCACCATTTTCAATTTCATCACCGACCAGCCATGAAAAAAGTACTATACTCTCACACTGCTAGACATCTTGGAACAAACAGGACTTCGACCTTCAAGTCAACGTAATGGTATTGAAAAGCGCGTCATCATTGGCAGTTTGGTACTGTCCAATGCCAACATTCTCTAGAGCACGTTTACTGAGTGACGTGACCATCTACAGGGTAAAGTTACTGATTGTTTAAATGAAAAACGTACCATGCTTGCTAATTAACGATTGTGTTATTTTTTTTTTTTCTAACTACCCTCAGTACTTACACAAGCATGAAAGTTGTCCATCTCGAGATACTGCAATAAACATGTCCTTTTGATACGAATCAGTACTCCTTGATTCTACCACTGTATTATTGTCACTAGATGAGTAGATGTCTATTCAGTTGTTTCATTTTCTTTGAATGGATCACAGAACTAACATAATTATCTAGGAGTAAAGAGTCTTGAAATCTGTACAAAATAAATTGCGTTTGTTCTTCAGCGCTACATGATATATCGACAGAAAGACAGGACGAAACGACATTACTTTGTTGTACAGATTTTGCCAGTTAAAACGATAGTTTGTTTAGTGCTTACTCCACTCCTTTACTGGCTATTCTCGTTACAATCTATTTACTCCTCCCCCCCCCCCAACCCCCATCAAGACCAAAAACAAAATAAATTTGCATTCTGAGTTTTGTATGCTCTAAACGAAGACGAAACACTTGTATTGTTTACCATGTTCGCCTCTATGCCCCATCTTTTCCATATTAGACATAATGAATAGTCCCCAATCGAGAGCTTCTGAAAGCGTCGAACTCGATTGTTTACAACAAGCGTCTCTGTGGTGGGCTGATGATTTCTAGTTTGTGCGACGGCACACATGGTTTTTTCGCCGGGAGGCAGTGAGCTGATGCGAACAGGCCAAATGGCTATGTCTGCTGAATAGATTTGTTCCGACCACGCAGACGGCTGAGTATCCCAGTTTAATGTTAGTAGGCTAGGGGGTACAAACACTTCAAACTGTTCACAGTGACATAGAAAAACACATCAAAATGCACGGGATCGGTGACAACTGTTCTCAGATCTCGTGGTGGTGCGGTTAAGGCCCGGTCACACAGCCCTCCGCGGGCGTATCACGGCCAACAATTTCTGCCCGTGAAGCAGACGCTGTTGGACGCTTTGAGGTCGTGATAAAGACGTGATACAGCCGTACTTTAAGGCCCGGTCACACAGCCCTCCGCGGGCGTATCACGG
>JBCAUA010051544.1:0-11609 GCA_038406235.1 Peronia verruculata
ATACAGTTTTTTTTTTTTTTTATAATTTGAAATGGTGCTCGGTACAACCACACAAAATAAAATAATATTTCAAATTAAGAGCAACTTCTAAAAATGGTAAAGCAACATCAATTCGTTGTGTCAAGTTTCTTTTTGTTTTTGCATGTCTGAGATGAAATGTTACGGTTATTGTAAACCCACTGACAATAGACATATGAGTTCGAATCCGATGGCTTCTTAAATTTGAGATGCCATCGTTAGGACCGTTCTGACCGTAAACCGGACGGGTTGTCTTTTTCTCCCCAAGGCCCATAATTAAGGGACGCTTGAGTGGGCCTATTCAGTACAGTTGAGATACCACCACGTCAGGAGGTTGAAAAGCTTACCAAAAACCGTAATCTATTCATTGTGTAAACAATGGTGCAGATCTATTGTCTGGCTGTGAAGTATAGTCGCAGTATAGTCGGGTGTTTGTAGGGGCTTCTCGTTGGGCTGTTGTTGTTTCTCATCATATCACTTAAACTTTGGGTTTATCGGCATCAGTTTGATCTAAATCATCGCCATTACAAGTTGACGCATTTTAATAGACACCCCTTCACAAGGTAAAGAAACGTTACTTAATAGAACAGTGAGGAATTCCACGCTCAAAGATAAAATCCTCTTGAAAACAAGAGAAGAACAGAAATCAGGGGCCATTATATGGACCACTCAAGTACTCTCAAGCGGCCTGAAACTACAGCTAAGGAAACAAGGAGAAGAGTATCATAATTATATAGATCTCATTGTTTATATATTGAAAACTAACGCAGAGTCCCCTAGCCACTTAACCCACTCAACAGGTTTGATATTGACCAACGACCAATCTATTGAAAGCAGAAGTGAACTATAATTGCTATGAAGTTCTCTGACAAATTATCGCAATATGTATGCCTTTGATACATCATTTACGACAACTTACAGTATGAGAACATAATGGAGGTTTACGATAAACTGCATAATATGAGCTTTAATTAATGCAGCTTCTTCTAAATGTTACAAAATTATTGCATATATGCAGTTTCGAAAAGCATTTTCATATTCATCCCTTTGGACAATCGGAATTGAAGCAGCTTTTCCGAAAAGTTGCAAAATAAAAGCTCCTATACAGCTGCACCAAAAGGTTCGACAAGTTGCGAAATGTGAAAATTAGTCCAGCTTTTCCAACACGTTGTAAAATAAGAGTTTTATTCCATGTTTTTTTTTCTTTTTTTGTTTTGTTTTGTTTGTTTGTTTCTTATTTATATATATCTAATAGTTATCATGGCTGACTTTTTCCCAATTTCATTTCTACCAGTAGGTATATCTTTTCAAACAAATGATATAATATATGCATTTAAAAACAGCAAAATACGATAATTTTCACATATAATTATACACCGACAATCGAATTTGTAATGCTGGATACACACATGCAGTGACAAAATGTCCCCTTCATAATGATTGCTGCCTCCAAACATTTATGAATTTTAGTCTATATTATTTGGCAACTTTTGCGACTTTTGAACACACGACGTTAAAATTATCGTCTCATAGCATACTGTAATACTTTTTTTTTTGTATCACCTTTCTAGTGAAACATTTGCTGATTTCCAGCACAACTTTTGAGCATTTTTTTTTCACAACTTTCTGGGGGGGAGGGGGGGAGGGAGGGGGCGGCAGGTTATGACGGCACACGCAAATTAGTGTTAGTGACGCAGAGAGACGTCGAAAGAACAGCAGAACTGTAAGTTGTCTTATTTTGCAAAAACAAACACACTAAAGGTATTTCGTTTTTTTTTTTTCCTTCGAAAATAAGATCGCTTACAAGTTTTTGGCTATTAAAAGTTTATCATTTTACAGCATATAGCAAACGTTGTTCGTGACATTGCACTGCCAGTAAAAAACATAAAATAAAAAAATCTCTAGTGTTAATAGTTTCTCTGCGTTTGCTATCGCAATAGCTTAATATCAAAAACATGATAAGTTTAGCATTACAATCAGTATGCCTGACATTAGTTTACCAAAAATGTAGATGTCAGACTGAAAATAAATGAAGGTTCCGGATGAAGAGAAAGACTGTCTAATGTTTTGGAAAAAACATAATATGCTAAAAGAAAACTTTGAGCAGAAACAAAAATAAACCATGTGTGCTGTATAAATCTTTTCCTCTGATACCATTACTTAAAAAAAAAAAAAAAAAGTTAAAAATCAGTGCATAGACGGCGTGGTAACAATGACTAAACTTAAAATAAATAAAAGTAAATTTAAAAAAAAGGTCCGAGTCCATCTGCAGGCAACAAATAATAACACAAGTCATAATAATAATTATTATTTTTACATAGAAAAAAAGCAGAAAAAATGTCTGAAAAACAAGACACTTGTCCACTAACAACTAATTCAATACATTAGACCAAAGAGGGGAAAGTGTCTGATAATATTTTGATAAGGGCAAACTGATATATCTCTGGCCAAAATTTCCAACTCACTTGGCTCTCTCTTGGGCCACTACATAATAAAAATAATCACGCCCTTTGCAGTGAGAGTAGAGAAAAGGGGGCAGTGCTGCTTGTGGACGGGGGAGGGTAGGGGTGTAGTGAGGAGAGTTGTGACAGCAGACAAATGAAAGAGAAACAAGAAAAAGGAGAAAGAAAGAAGGAGAGACAGCTCCGGTGTGGATACTCCAGGTGGTTGTCTTGGCGGGTTCTAAAGGAGAAAAAAAAAAGAGACAAAGTAGTGAAACTACAACATCACAATGCGTACAGATTTACGTTTATGTAGCAGGAGCTCAAAATGCTTGTTTTCACTGTCCTACGCCATGATTGATTCTGATTTCTGTGTCCGTGAAAAGAGAGCTGGAAAATGTCTTGTACTAAATGCCGTCTAATAACTTATGGCTGTTTATATACCATTCCTGCATTCTCTGGTATCATCACAGCTCCAGTCTGTAATGAACGTCCAAATGCCTCTCATATAACACTAAAGTCATTACTATAAATATGAGAATCATCAAAAGAACACCGATCTGAATCAATTATATCAGAGCTATCAGTTATTCAGCTCTCAGGAATATGATTGTTCTGAAATGACAGTTGTTTTTTTAACGGCTCTGGTAGAGGTAAACTGTTGATTCTGTCCAATCTTCCTGGGACTCCACCCACACTGTCTGAGATGGTAACACAGCACAGCTGGAACAGAGACTTGGGTTGGGAATAGAACTCGTCCATGAATGTGACAATGTCAGTCCTCTGCTTCCTATTCAGACGACCTCGCAATTCCTTATGATAAAAAGCACCATTGATATCACTCGGACACAATGCCATGTTGTTAGTTAAGTATCGAATTATTGGAAATGATTGACACCCAAGAGCCTTCGTTAAAGGAGAGACAGGGCCACCCATGAAAGCATAAAAATCATCGAAGCTACCTAATGTTGGCGCCATTCCATGTGTCAACAACAGATTCATCATCTTACAGTTGTTAAGCTCCACCACTGAGTGTAGAAGGCTATTATGTTTCGCTGGCAGAGTATTGACAGCACCAGCTCTAATCAAAAGCTCTGTGCAATCAAAGTTATTAACCCTATTATTGATGCTAAATGATAGACTTAGGGCAGTGGTTTCATTCACACAAGAATCACCTCCCGTAGCTCTGATAGCATGAACATCAGCCCCAGCCTCTATAAGAAGCTTGGCAATCTCAGCATTTCCAGAAGAGGCAGCAGCCATGAGAGGTGTCCAACCATCTTTGTCCCTCTGATTCACAGAAACCCCTTTATCTACCAACCACTGCACTGCTGCACTACCCCTGTATATTTGATGGTTCCTTACAGCCCAGTGGAGACATGGGTCCCCTCTGATAGTCAAGCTTGTTAATGCACTGTTTTCTTTGAGAAATTTCACACAGTCTCTATCAACGTCATCACTGAAACACGCCTTCATCAACTCAGTCTTTCCATCATCCATCATTGCATTCACATCTGCATTGTGCTCTAGCAGCACTTTCATTTTCTGCAGATCTTTTCGTCTGGTTGCATAATCAAGTGCTGTTAAACCGAACACATTTTTCAGATTCACCAACGCGTTGTTTTCCAATAGAAACTTTACACAACCTGCCGTTACAGAATCTTTAGCACACGCCAGCATTAAAGGCGTTTCACTGTCTTCAGTCAGTGTATTTATATCTGCCCCGTATTGCAGAAGCAGTTGCATTTTATGTCCGTTCAGTGCTCCAGCTGCATGGTGGGCGGCTGTTGTCCCTGTATTGTCTGTCAGATTCAGTAAAGCGTTGCTTTCCAAGAGAAACCTTACACATTCAACACTAACAGAATCTTCCTTGCAGGCCTTCATCAGAGGTGTCACACCATTGTCATCCATAGAGTTTACATCTGAATTATACTGAACAAGCACCTGCAGTTTCTGTATGTCGCCTGCAAGAACAGCATAATGAAGTGCAGTTTCTCCTCTCCGGTTTCTGAGATTAGGAGATGCATTGTTCTCTAATAAATGTCTGACTCTCTCTACATCTCCATTTCTCTGACATGCCGACATAAGGGCTGTCTCTTCTTGGTCACTCCTTTCCTCTTCTGTGGCTCCAAATTGTTTGAGCAAACTGATTTTCTCTTCATCTTTTGTTTCTTTTGGCAAATTCTTGATATTTCCTGATTCCTGTTTTTGACATTAGGGAAAGCCCCATTTTCTAAGACAATCATGACACAATCGGCAGGGACAGATTCTTTACAGGCCAAGATTAAAGCTGTGTTCCCATCAGATGTTCTTGCTTCGAGTTGTGCTCCGTGCTGTATCAGTAGCTTTACTTTCTGTGTGTTTCCACGGCAAAGTGAACCGCCGCATATGAGAGATTTGGTGGGTTAGCAGTCCTGGAATTGGGATTGACCCCCTATCCTAACATGACCTGGACACAACCTGAACTCACAGTGGGATTATCGCATGCATACATGAGAGATGTTTCACATTTCCTTGTTCTAGCCTCTACATCAGCTCCATAGTCGATAAGTAGTTTTATTTTTTCGATGTTTGCTGTGTTTACAGCCATGTGAAGTGCAGTCTCCCCAATCTGAGACCACAAATTCACACCAATTCTATTGACATCAGCACCTGACTGGAGTAGAAATCGCATCAATCTTATACGAACTTATACATAGTATTCGAGCTGTCAACGAAATCTGTGATCTTATATATAGCAGGTTTGAATCTTGGTAATTGTGGGGACAATTCAGATGCCTGTGCAATGAGAAATTAATTGTTTGTTTGGTTGTTTGCTTGTGTTGGAATGTGATGATCAGCACAATGAGGTATTTCGAGAAAAATCACATGACCGAGGATTGTCGCTCACACGCTGATTTGCTTACTTGCTCTGTACATAGCAGACAAATCTTGACGAATGATGAGCTTTCAGACCTGTCACATCATATAAACAAAGCCACATTTGAGCGATGTTGCCTCGGTCATATTATGACCGATCTCGAAATACCTCATTTAATAATGGATGAATTAATGAACGAACGATCGAATGATGAATGAACGAACGACTGGATAAATGAATGGATGAACGAGTGAGCAATAGAAATATAAATAAATGTGTGTGAAGTTAGGATAAAAAATTTTTTTAAAAAACGGAACACGACACACAGTAATCAAAATCTCTGTCGATTGTATCTCAATTCGCCGTTTGAATGCCTCAGTGCATCGCTCCCATATGTCAGGGTAAATCCCGGACACATCAGCAGATTATCCCTCGCTCTGCAAACATGTGAACTGGTATACGCCACTGACCCGCTCACTGCATGGATGGCTAGCTTTCCTTTCTACCTTTGGTTGTTTTCTTTGCATCGGGTGGAGGGGGGAGCATAGAAAGCATCACTAACTTTTTAGGCTGCTATACAGATAAGCCAAGAACCGTGAAGCTCGCGTTGCAATCGTCAGAGAAAATCTCTCGTAAGGACGATAGAGAGAAGGGGACAAAAGAGAAGGAAAAGATGAAGATGTGAGGATAGGGCAGGCGAAAATGAGCAGAGCAAACACAGGTAGCAACTGTCTGACACACACATTGATGATACGTATCTCAATTACCTTTCTGCAGTTTGATACGGTTAGGGCAAACATTTGAGAGAAGGAAAAAAAAAAAATTATGTATATTGTATGTTGGGTTTTTTTTTTTTTTTTCAGCTTTTGTATACAACTTGTTTTTAAGGCACTAATGCATAGACTTCAGCTGTGCTTTAGTTATTTTGTTGAGTTGGATAATTTTATTTCTTATTTTTGTTGTCGTTGTTGTTTGTTTGTTTGTTTGTTTGTTTTTTGTTTGTTTGTTTTTTCTTTTTATTTATTTATTTATTTATTGTTGTTGTTGTTGTTGTTCTTGTTATTTGTTTTTGTCTCTTAAACGAACTATCTATCCATTAAGCGCTTTCAGCAGTTGGAAAATGTACAATAAAACTGAGTTCTCTTATTTCTGTCATTAAAGAAAACCAAAACAAGTTCTCTACGAATAGCAACTAGAACAGGTGATACGTTTCCCTTCGCCGCCCTGGGTCAAAACTCCTGTGAGTCTTTCTTCTAAAGTGGGTCCGTATAAGAGTTTTCGACTCGGCGACAAGTATATTTTTCAAGAGGACAGAACATGATTAAAGAGAAAACAAACAATAACAACAACAACAACCACGGTAATGTTTAAGAAAGTGTCGTTAAGGCATTTTGGGCTAGCCCGAAAGTTTTGTTTTGGCGGCTCGGAACAGTCGTATGGCGAGCGATCGTTAAATGATTTGGGCTTCTGATAAACCGCAGCGTTATGGATGAGACGGGGATGAAGTTAAGATGGAGAGGAAGCTGGCTACCCAGCGGGTGGGAGGACCTCCTGCCAGGCCTCGGCTTCTGCGACATGTCCTGCTTCGAACGAGTCTCTCGATTCTGATGAAAATCTTCTAACAGTCGATTCATGTTGGGAAAAAAAGAAAAGGAACATCTTGAGTTTTCAATGATAACCATACGAATAAACTACAAACTTGTCATTACCGTGAAGAAATTTCATCATAAATTTGCAAATTTCAGGTTTGTTTCTTGAATTTGGTGCTATTCTTATGCAATTTTTGAGAGGCAGATTCCATCTTCGGGCAGCATTTCTGTATCTGATATGTAAATATTTTCTAATATTATTTCTGACGGGAAATAAACGCACATGTAGTAGGACAAAAATTTGCGATTTGCTAGTCAATACATGCCAATAACAATATTAGAACTGTCTGTTGGCTGGTTGTAATCATTTTAATTAAAAGCCATGATATGAGAGTCTTACATTTGTGTGAATGATCTGCGGGCATGAATTGAGCTTGGGACCGTCCGTGACGTGGGATAAATAAGACAAATTAGATTGTCAGATTTCTGTTCTTCTTTCTTTGTTTTTTCTTCGATGCCCATGTATCGGTCCATTTTTTTTTTAGGGGGGGGGAGGCAACATCTGTCTCATTGTCTGTCCGTTGCTTACCTGTATCAGTAAATGGGTAAAAAGATGAATACATGAATATTTCAGTCAATCCTTCAATCAGTCAATCAAGCAGGTGTCCATCAGTTCTTCCGTCCACCCCGGCCTCCCCTCGCCTCCCTCGAAAGGCCCGCCCGTCTGTCGGCCAGTCCGCCCCTCCATCCAGCCAGCTAGCAATCGATTAAACAATCAGCTCACCAGCCGCTTTTGTCGAGATAACCTCCACCAGGAGGTTGAAAGACGTACATATAGAACGTAACTGGTCGGTTGATAAAGTGCTTTCTTTTTTCGTCCCTTCGTCTGTTTGCAACTTATAACTTTCATTTTCCCCCATATTTAATGCCAGTTTGATTTGAATAATATTATCTTGCTATGCCCCCCCCCTCTCTCTCTCTCTCTCTCTCTTTCTCTCTCTCCCTTAATCTCCTCCTATCTGACTTGAAATTAGCCCCCAATTGACGCTACAGGAAAGAAGCCACAAACGGCACCACTGCACTAACTGCCCGACACTCTCATATACATTTTTAACCCTCTCATACATCCTGACAGAAGGCCTGGAGTCAAGCACTGCCAACCTACCAGCCTACCTACTTGATCTTTCACCAGCCTACCTACTTGATCTTTCATCAGTCTACCTACTTGATCTTTCCCAAAGAAGCCACACATATTTCCCCTCCTTACTGGATCTAACCAGAACACGCCCTTCCTTGCCACATCTTCGCTTTCCCACAGTCTGCATCCTCATCAACATGTTAGTTAGATAATCTGCATAATAAAGTAGCAACTCTCTACAACAATGAGTCACATTTCCTTTTAACCCGTTGACTCTCACAGCTTATCTTTACTATAAATCTACAACAAAAGAGGCTTATTAACTCGAAAGCTACTGAATGTATCCATTTGAAAATAGGCACATAAAATTGTCGCAGAGAGATCTGTGTTTCAATTTACACAATCCGTAAAATAAATTAAATTAAATTAAATTAAATAAGCTCATTAAGTTCAACGTTTTTCTAAAATGGCTATAGTAATTGACTAGTAAATTCACAAAGGTGCTTGATCCGAATTATACGTGCCATAGAATGGAGCGTCATGTTCTTGTTCTTTCGCCTCCACTCACAGAACTTTCAAGACAACAGACAAGTTTTCTTGTAGTAACTTTCACTTTAATCGTCCAAAATACATGTACATGTACCAATATCGAGGTGGGCGGGGCACTGCCGGTTTGATCTCTCTGTACTATAAATCTGGAACAAAACTCGTAAAAGCCTTACAGACTCGAAAAGTACTGAATGTATTCATCTGAAATTTGGCACTCAACATTGCTGCATAAAGATTTGTGTTTCTGCTTAGTAAATTTAAAAAAAAAAAAAAAAGCTTACAAAGTTTGACGTTAGTCTAGAAACAAAGCGATAATAATTAAAAAGTAAACTGGCGAAAGTATTTGATCCGAATTGTATCTCCGATAGAACGACGCGTTCAAAACACCAAACAGGTTTTCTTTGTGTAACATTCAGTTTAATCATCCAAAATACAAACATCGGGTGCTCACGCTTGCCATACACTTTCAGTCCCAGGGCAGCATCGGGTTGACCTACATGTAGATCTATCTTTGAAAAAAAAAAATCCCCTCAAAGGCCGCAGGTTCTCGTCTTGTAATAAAAAAAAAAAAAAGAAAAATCCTGCACAAAGATTGCGACATGTAACCATTCGAAGTTGTCTGAAACCAACAACAAGAAATGTAATAGTGTCAGTAAAGCTGCAAGTTGGAATAGCAGTTTCTATTTGTCCATATTAAATTCCCTGTTTAGGAAATTATAGTTTTGTTTTGTTTTGTTAGCTTGTTTGTTTGTTTTTGGTGTCATTTTTTCCCCTCATGTTGTACTTGGCGTATGTATATAGCCACCAATAAGACATTCTAAGCTTAAATCTTGTGCCCCGTTTGGTCAGGAGGCATTTTTTTTGGGGGGGGGGGGGGGGGAGTTTTGGAGTTTTGGGAAATTTTGCCCGGGAGTGGCATCCCCGCCAACTCTTCAACCAATTGATAACTGCCACGACTTCTCTTCACGTGGAGAGCTTAAACAGCCCCTCGAACAAGCTAGACGTCGTTTTTTTATTTTTTATACCCCATCCATCCACCTCTCAGTAGGATATGAATCCTGTCTCACTTTCCTGAAAAGGCAGATGCATACGATGTATGTCAGAGGATGATTAACTAATGTCATATGAATACTTTGTTTCGATCAGCAGAGAGGAGATAAAAGTCACTATATTATAAAGCTATTGGCAGACTCTGAGATTCTGAAAACTTGAACATAGTATGCTCTTTAGAAATGATATTCAGTGCACACCATGATGATCAAAACTTGGAGCAAAATCAGCCCTCTGACACTCCTAGGCGGACCCACAAACTTTAGTTCAACGAAGAGGGTCGTCCTGGCCGAAGGGTTCAGCGTCTGCTCATAGGCGAAAAACTTAAGTCAGGGGTTCAAAGCTCAAATTTAATCCTACAGACGTATAGGAAAGATTCAAAGACAGAGCCTGCACTTTTTGTTTGTTTGTTTGTTTGTTTGTTTTTCAGTGACTCAGCAGTCCCATGGCTTCTTGAACTGGGAAGCCCGACGAGTCCCCTTTTCTCGGATAAGGATGAATATATTTTGAATTTATTGTAAGCCAGAGGAAACGATTGATGTATAGTCTCATACAACACAAGAATGTTATTTTTTGACCCACGGTTGTGGACAGCTGAGATAACCACCACTACAGGAGGTTGAAAAGCTTTAAAAAAAAAACATACTTTGAATGTCCATATCTGTGTAGATAACACACGTTGAACAAGCCTAAGCAACTAAAAGTCTAATGAAGAAGTATCGAAGAACACGCTGTCCGGGCAACATTTTCAAATTGGACGGTGGTAATGAACCGTGGTATGAATTGAAATCGGACACTTTTATAATGCAGAAACTCCTGAGATCCTTGTACAGCAGAGTTTATTATATTAAAATCAGAGTTTACCGATAGATCACGGCTGATCTCTGCTTTGCCAGCTACTGAAAAAATAGTAAGATATTTTATATCATACGTATCCAGTAACCCAAACAGCAGCCATGTGATTTACTTGTTCTGTTTGGTTCAAGACTGAGATAAGCATTTTTAGTAACAGTGAATAAACATAATGAATAACAATATTACCTCCACCGACAGAGTCCATCAAGATACCAAAGCTCAGAGATAACATTATTTTAAAGTTGACGTTACACTGGACACGTCGCTTAATCGGACAGTTAAAAATAATATTAAAAATGAAAAAGGCCCAAATTGATTTAGTCGCTCAGTTTTTAGGGGACTCAGATCAAGCTGCTAGCTTTCTGTCCCAGTGACCCTCTCATGTTCTGTACCAAACTACAGAAATTCACAGCCAGTTTAAATTTTGCTCTCCACCTTACATTATTATCTGACAGTAAAATAGTTTAAAAAGAACAGTCAATCTTGATTTACTAATTTCAAATCAAGCAGGGCTTGCAACAATGCGCAATTATATCTCAATGTGCAGTCATGGTACATCGAGGCAACAACAGCTAATAGATAAGTGCTATTTAAGCCCAACACTCCAAAGGCCAGTCTGACACGGAAAAATACAACTGAAGTATATTCATTCGTTTGTTGCGTTTAGTTTTGGTTTAAAATAGAACAACTCTTAGTAACTATGAACAATGTAACATATCTGTGATAAAATATTGAAGTACCGTACTGACATTCACAGTTACTTTAAATCTGACGTGACACTACACATGGCTTACTCTGACATTTAGAAAGACAGCATAATATATATTTGTTCTATTTGATTTGAAGCTCAAATCAAGCAGTTTATATCATATTACGGAGTGTCTCTCTGGGTCTAGTATTGCAATGAGAAAGCATAGGCAAATTAAAAAAGTTGCACCACATAGCAAAGGCGAAACAATTTTGTATTGGCTCGAACATGGAACGTCTGTTCCCATCTCTTGGGAGAGGGGGGGAGGGGGGGCGCCCCCCCCCCCCTCTTCCCAACAGGTTACATAACTAATTGGATACAATAACTTTCTTACGCACGGACAGAGAGAAAAAGGTGCATC
>JBCAUA010051555.1:1382-23966 GCA_038406235.1 Peronia verruculata
CCCCCCCCCCCCCCCCCCCCCCCCCCCCCCCCCCTGAACACGTATACTATGATAAATAACAGAAAATAAACCAAAATCCTCAAAATAATTTCAGACTGCAAATAAAATACTCAAGTCGAAATACTTTGTGAAAGAAAAACATTCACTTTACAACATTTTTCTAAACCCATTAGAAACGAGAAACATTATACCCATTACAATAAAGGAGCACAGAGGCTATTGCATGCAACATATGTGAAAGCTGAAAAAATGACCACTGAAAACTTTCTGCTCCATTTTCATTTCCTAAGTCTTAAGTTACTTTGGCAGTTACCATTTAAGTTACTGATAAAGCAAACGTTCTTCATTATATCTCTTTATAAATATCTTTATACATGACCCTGATAAATACACATGCATACAGTACTGAGAACATTCAGATGTCAATGCTAAAAGAGCAGACTTGTGACTTTTTTATTTTAATAACTTCATCTCAGAGCCAGCCCCAGAGAAACATTGACTGACACTGATCCAACATTGATTTTGAAACTGTCAAGAAGTAAAATTCATCTTTAACTGGTCTATGTCTCTGAACATTAAAAAGTAAAAGAAGCAAACTTAACAAATGATCTGAAACAGTATGTATGCCAAAAGATAGAACAGTTAACAATGTGCAAGAGTGGTACAGCATTTGTCTTGCAACCAGGGCAAATAAGTTGGAAGTCACACTGGGAAATGAAGATATAAAGCTGTTTTTTTGTTGTTTTGAACTACTTTCCGACTAAGATATTAAATTTTTTTGTTTTGTTTTTACAAAATAACAATTTAACCTTTTTTAATCTGAAAAAAGAAATATTTTGATATCATAGTCGGAAAATCGTAAAAAAACGGCTGTGACTTGAACTCACCCGGCGCGACTTGCGACTCATCTGCCCTGGGCGCAAGACATACGGTTATCACTGGTATTTATTCTCTCCTCTTCCTCCTTGAAAATGCATGAATTATTAGGAGTACGGGACATGAGCATTATTGCTTTACGGTAACATGTTGTATTAAGTCTGGGCAGCTCTGAAGTAGGCAACACAGAATATTTTCCTCACCAGTTTTTCAGGTAAAATGATCCACACTGACAGAGATAATCCAATCAATAGTAAATAAAGTAAGCAAACTAAATTGCCCTACCTTCTGGTCATTATGATCCAGATCATACACATTTCTACCAAACCATTCTTAAACAAACTCAGATCTAGACAACAACAGCCTACAGTAGAAGATATTTCTTTTTTAAAATTTTTATCATATGATTTATTTAAGATTTTTTTTTTTTAATATAATATTCCATTTCACAGGTTCTGAAATTGCACAAAGATAATAGATATATCAACAGAAATAATTTCAATCATTGAAATCCTTGAATGAAAACTGCTGACAAATCCTCTACCTCAGGTGGAAAAAGCATACTGCAATGAAGGTCAGTGGCAAGTCCACAGTGTCTTCCGTTGAGTGTCAAGGATGCAACTGCCGAAGCGCATCAGATTTTGGCTTGAGATCTCACAAGACGACAGGGAGATGAACAAAGTGTAGACTGGTTTTTATCCCTCACAATTGTTGAACACAAATTGTTTGTTCAAACAAGAAAGGTATGAATGGTTACAGCTCTTAATCCTACAGCCAATCAGCTGCTGGCAGAAACTAAACCCTAAAAATGCATAGCTAACTTGACAAGACCTTAAACAGATGTTATATAAGAGCCATTTCTCAAACAAAATCACTCTCGCAAGAACATGTACATTTCTACTGTCATGCATGTATGCATTCACTATCTAAAGCTCAGAATACCCACTCCAAGCTTTAGACTGTCAAATGCATCATTCACTGATTCAGATATGAGAAGAACAACCAGTGGCAAAGCAAATAAGACCTAATACTTCATCTTACAATTAACCATATGCAATTTTTCAATCAATAGGAAAGACAAAGGAAAAGAGTTCTAGGTGCTCAGAATACTAGCCAACAAGAACCGTATGTACAAATGCAATCACTGATTATTTACAAAGCCATGCAAACAAAGGTAAATGTATGAGGGAAAAAAAAGCAATAATTTACATCAGATATCACTAATTCTAAGAAGTTCATATTATCACCTGGGAATATATGGTGGTGAGTCTCCATTAGAAGTGGACTCTCCAGTAAAGTAGACTTTTAACGCTGTTCTTTTCTGTTTGAAAGTTTCCATCTGGAGTTGCTGCTAAATCTGATAACATAATACTAAGTGTGGCAAACTAAATACTCTCTTACAGGACATGAATCTCATTAAAGACATAAGTACAGATTTATAGTTAAAGACACAAACGCTCTTGGTGTTGTTGTAACTATTGCTTATTATCTCTTAAGCCTATGCAAGTTGTTTGGTAGAAATACCTGGTGAATTTTTGAACATGCTAAAGTCTATATGGAAAACTACCTAAACCTCAAAAAAAAAAAAAATAATATAAAAAATTCATCGTGGACTTTCTAACACTAGACTAGAAAAAAGTGGTCTCAAATGGTGAGAAATAAGCTTGGATATAACAGATGACTAAAGGTATTGATGAGAGCTGGTTAGCTGGGCAAGTGTGCACAGAGGGTCTTTCCGGCACAGTGACCAGGGGGAAATGACCTCCCTGATACCACAGCTCTCTATGCTGGGTCTCGACTGGCCTCATAGGCAAACATATTATGTACATATTCTAGTGCGTGGTCTCACCAAGGTGGTCAATTCTTTACTGATCATGGGAGAGGAACAACATAAGAGGATGATACGTGAATACGAGTAGATATAAGCTTGGTGTTTTTATGTTCAATGCAGATAAGAAGTGCCATGTATTTCCACAGTTTACCCTTCCCATATAAAACAATGACATTTCATTTGCATATTCATTAATTAATACATGTAGCGGTCATTTACAGTTAAGAGAGAGAATAATTTTCAATACTTGAGAAATCGCACTGGACAGACATTGCTATAAGAGTTGGATGATTGAGCTGGACCATAGTTCAGATAACAAGTATCATGGAGTATAACACACACAGCTAAAATCATAAGAAAATCCATTTCTGCATACACAACTCAGAAAAACTTAACCAAATTGAAAAAAAAAATAAAAAAACAAGTTTATACATCTGGGCGCAAGCATTTACCCACTGAAGCCATCAGCCTGAAGACTCACTGCTATCTTGCTTGGTCTCTCTCAGTATATATACTAATCTCAGGACTCTGGAAACAAATGAAAAAAAGACTGAGTGTTAGTGCTTACATTCGTTAATTATTTCATATAGCTAATACATGTACTAATATATGCAGCAGGTAGGCTCTACAATTTCCTAGTTCTATTCCAGAAAGCAAAACTGAAGCGGCAAAAGCATGGGACAAATACACAGATGTAAGGTGGGCATTCTAGCATGTCACAAAATGTCCAATATCAAAGATTATGTAACATTAAGGAAAAACAGTGGGGCTATTAATAAAACTGTGTGTAAACAGATAATTGAATATGTCAGTCTAGAAGCCTCATTAATACCTCGGTTGTTTATTTAAGACCTGGCATATTCATAAAGAAAACAACATCAATTTAAAAAAAAAAAAAAAAAAGCAGAAATCATTTAATAAAAGCATAAAAGCTAAAGTGCAAAAAAAAAAAATAAATATGGAATAGTTTGCATAAGCTTATATTATTCAACTGTTCAATTCCTGTGAAATCACAGTCTCTCTCAATTCTTTTGTCTTTCATTCTTTCATTACGTCTTTCTCCCTCTTCCTTATCAATTTCTTTTCAGCTGACTAATGCTTGGTCTCCGCATGCAAACTAGTCCATCATTCAAAGCAATTAAACAATTAACAATTAAGAATGGTGGGATTTCCACTGGTACTAAAGCTGCAAAGGTCTGTTCCCATTTACTTTCATTGTTACATGTACTTTTCTATAAGCATGAAACAAATAAGGCATTACATAACGATATAAGCCAAAAAAAGGATAAAGCCACTGCCACCAAGTGGTCAAAACAGTTCCAATGTTCTATTGTTTCAGATGGTCTTAACATCGTCTTGCATCCAGAGCAAATGAGTCGCAAGTCGCTCTGGGCGATCGTAAGTTACGGCCATTTTTAACTATTTTCCAACTCAGATACCAAATTTTTCTTTTCAGGATGGAAAAGATTGGATTTTCATTTTGTGGGAAACAAATAAAAAATTTGGGTATCTCAGTTGGAAATAAGTTAAAATGGCCGTAGCTTGAAATCTCCCCCATCTACTTCCGACTCATTTCCCATGGGCACGTGACAAATATTACATGGTATTTGAACAAATTATATATCTCATCCCAATTCTTACCCTAACCCTAAATCTTATCCTAATCATAACCCTTCTGAAGCAACTTAGCCCGATGTGGATGGAGTCTCTCTTCTCTGTAGTATAGAATGTAAGCCAGAATCTACAAGGTCCAATCCAATGTCCTGAATCAAATCAAGTGATGCAATACCTGGTTTGAAAAGCAATACCTGGTCACCATAGACCACTGAGTCGTTTTTTTTTTTTTTACCGCCTGGTTTCAACAGTTGGTGCGAAAATATAAACAACAAACTCAAAGCAAACACTGTTCATAAAAAAAAAAAAACAGAGAGAGAGAGAGAGAGAAATAAACTGGCAGGAATATTTGGACATTTAAAATTAATGAAGAGAAACATCAAATTCAACCCACTGAAGTTGCTACAAAACAGTGCTAAAGGAGAAAATCATAACAAACATGCATAAAAAATTATGATTAATCAAAGACCATAGCAAAACGTTATACATTTTTTTCTGTTTTGCTATGGTCTCTCCTCAATCTTTCTTTCCCTTTCCTGGCATCTCAAGAATCAAAGCTAAATTTTTTTTTTAAACAAGTACTTATGGGAGAAGTCAGCTGCAAAAAACTCGTGGATAGTTAGAGAAGGAATTTTTCACACAACATTACTGAAGAATCCACTATTGTTCTGTTTCTTCAGTTTCAGAGCATGAGCACACTAAAAATGAATGAGTTAATTATATTAACAACAGACACTGTGTAAAGTTTGTGTAACACAAAACTTGCAAAGGGAAAAAAAAATCAGCTTTGTCCAGTTATTTCAATTATCAGAAATAGAAAATTCAGAAAAATTCATTTGATGATCAAGTTTCTTCACTCATTGTGATCATTTTTCTATAATTTTTTTGCTTCACATGTTTCAAATACTAAGTGCAAGAGAAACAACTGTTCGCGAGACTGCCACTCTGGGGTGGGGCTCTGCAGCCATTCTAGAAGATGCCACCCCCAATCCTAGTGCTACACCATTGTCTCTCGAGATGAACAGATGCCAACAACGACAAAGAGCAAAAATTTTGTTTTTCTTCTTTCCAATGCTAGCCTTTATGTATTCATCTTGTACTCGGCAATGAGAAGTGAATTAGCTGGCTGAAAAACATGGCTGACTAAAGTTCAGACAACACTTCCATTAGTTCATAGTACAATAAATTATGAAGATAAAGAGGTTGTGAGCAGCTGCGAGTCTTACCATTAGGACAAACATTGAGGGTTCATGAAGATAATATCACCTGAAAGAGTTCTGTTTGTTTACTGCTAAACTTAATCTTGCACACTATGTGTGAAACTGAATACATTCTGCTAAGAATGTTGAAAACATATGAGAGCGTTTACGTCACTCTGTAAACTTTATAAATAATATGAAATTACATTCTTTTATGATATATTCTCCAGTGTTAATTATCAGGTATAAAAACATGGTGTAGTTTAGAGGGTGACAGACATACATAGATACTGACAGTGCCACTCTCAGATCTAAAACTTCAGTCAATGAAAGAGTCAGTTTAAGTTAAACCTGTTAAACGCAATGGCTTTCTGTGTCTGAATTAAACCAGTCTTTTCCTCACTCCTGTGGCAATGTTTAACCCTTTCCTCACAAAGAATGAACAAGCACTGAAATATATAAAGGCCCATTCCTAAATGTGAACAGAGAAACATAACTGCTTTGACTTGAAATGATAATCTACTGATACAGATGTTTTCAGGAAACTTCAGAGACAGGATGACGATTATAAAGCCTCACACATTTTGTTTGGGAAAGGCATGCGTGATGAAAGAGTTAATAATACACAACAATTGCCGAAATCTTTGCATCCTTATGTAAATATACCGGCTTTCCCAAGCAGTTCTTGTTTACGTCAATACTGGATTTTCTTAATGTGCAAGCATAAGAAAAAAAAAAAAGCTATAAAATGCTCGATCTCCAATTCAGCTGCATGCATGCCAGTACACCTTGCTTCCTCCAAACATGTTGTCACAAAGGAAATTTCATGTTCCTTTTACAATCAATAAATGGAAACTGAAGGCTTACAGAAATTTGTCAAGCATTTTCTCGTTTTCTCGTCATGTAAGTTAACCTCAACTTCAAATTGCGGGAACATCATTCTGTAGCAAGTAGTGTAAACAGCTATTGTGCTTTTATTTTTTCTTATTTTAATTACCTGATATAGTCTATAGCTTTTTCATTATTTGTTAAAAAAAGAAATCTCAAAACGACTGAAAGTTTTGAAGTGGACTGAACTATAGTTTTACTTTCCATTTCTTGCTTGGACCCAAATGTAATTATATTCACTGAGTGCAAAGTACATTATATAACTAATCTCCAAACACAGCACAATGATTAGGATAGCTAATAATCAATCTTGCTGCAGAAAGGAAACTGTTTCCAAGTCGTGAGAAATTACATGTCAAAAAATGACAGTGTGATACGGTGATAAAAACTGATGTAAAAAAAAAAAGGTAGAGTGTCTGATAAGACCAGTCTACAAAAGTATTAGAGGAGCTGCTCAGAGTTAATGATGAAAAAAAATAAGACAGATAGAAAAAAAAAAAAAAACACGTAAGCAAAACTGCAAGCAAATTAAACAGTAACACCGAAAGACTGAGATGTAAACTGATGGATTAGGGAAAACAAAGAGGGGGTGAGAAACAAAATGTGCTGAAGCAAACTGGCAATTATGGACGATGAAATCTGGTCAGGGCTACCTGTCAATGGCCAAGGGCGATCACTCTGAACCAATGCCAGCATGGCATCGAGTTCTCTCTCAAATTCATCATGGGGACGCAAATCTGCAGGAGGAAGGATGGAGGGAAGGAACGGGAAAGGAGGGAAGAGGATGTATAAAAGCCAGGAGGGAATAAACATTGTGTTGTTAATATAATTAGATTTTTATAAACCAAGGCTTGAACGATGCAGATACATCATCAATGAAGTTCATATTGCATAACAATGATGGGCAACTGAACAAGTTAACAAGCAAAACTTCACAAGTTAGAACATTCTCATCTATTGCTTGGTGTGACTGCAAAATGTGATCAAACTACAGAGTGAGAAAGATTGAGAGAAATCATTCAAACTCTAAAAGAGAAAGCCCATCTGGAAAGACAGATGATATAATGAAAAAAAAAAACACACAGCAAGGAAAGACAGATGATATAATGAAAAAAAAAAAAAAAACCACAGCAAATGCTTGGAATTTAATATATAACTGTATCATACAATAAGACCACAATCTTGCTAGTGAACAACAGAATTCTGAACATTTCGAAATTTGCAAAAATAAACAATTGAAATGTAATTTTATTTAAGTGCTGCTCGCTACAAAAACTGAAGATATGCTGAGCACCTGAACTGACTAACATTTAAGTTTAAGCACATCACATCTTTCTTTAATATACATGTATGCAGGTTAACATTTATACGATTTACCACCTGTTTTTTTTTCTCATCAACCCATTGCAACTCAACAAACTCTAGAACTTTTGAGATGAAATCATGGAAGTGGGATACAATAAACATAGGCCTACACAAAGAGGTTGACAGAAGTAGGGGAGAGAGACAAAAAAAAAAAATCATCTGGAAGGGAGGAAGCTACAGAAAAATAGAATGAAGAAGAAAGAAAAGGAGTAATGAGGAAAAGGTATCTTGCGAATCCATACTTCGAAAAGGTGAAATGCTCTTAAGAAGTAATAAGAGAGGGGAAAAAATGAGGGGCAAAGGTCAAATTATTTCCCAAACAATTCAGTTTAGGCGACTAAGCATAGATCTAATTCCACACCACCTATAGTACAACTGACTTGCGATCAGGGCAAATGAGTTGGAAGTTGCCCCGGGCAACGAAGATATACGGCTTTTTTTGGTCATTTTTAACTACTTTCCAACAAAGATACTAAATTTTTTTTTTTTTTTCACAGAACGTCAATTTAACCTTTGTTTAATCTGAAAAAAAAGAAAAAATGTTTTGGTTTCATAGTCGGAAAATAGTAAAAACAGTAAAAAATGGCTGTGACTTGAACTCACTCAGCGCGACTTGCGACTCATTTGCCCTGGGCGCAAGACAATTACAGTATTTTTCTACATTAAACAAAACTCCGTCCTCCTTCTGGCCTCTAAAGCTACCTTTCTTTTTCCGCAACAAGGACACTAATATCTAAAAGCACACTTGAAACAGGAATTCTAGGTAAATGGAAAATCCCAGCTCTCTGACTATTGACTGACACTTGACTACAAGCCAACAAGTGGATTTATAATTCTTGCTTCCTGTAGCAATGATTAGCTTTCTTTCCCCTCTAGACAGAGACACTGGTATCTAAAAGCAAAGTTGAAACAGGAGTTCTAAGTGAAAAAGCCCTCTCTCCTAGTCCTAGTATTGACTGGTTAACCTGCAACTTCACTTCTGACACATGGATTTATAAAATGAGGTACTTCCAGGTCGGCCATATGAGATGCGACATGATGAAATCAGGCTTTCGTCAAATTTTGACCATGTGAAGTTATTGGTATCACTGTAAAGATTATTCATTTCCCTTTCAGTGTGTGAAAAAAAGGTTGTTTCATCTTGTAGCAGTTGAGATACTGGCAATTAAAGATGATAGGGTGACCTGTTGATGCAGCTGAATTTATTGAGAAAATGGCCACTCAGTTTTGTAAACCCTTATTATTCCTTATGTTAAGTCGTGCCACAGAATTACAATTTTTGGGATTTTACTCGATCTTCTTCATTAAACTGACCCCTGAAATACATTTTTAGAATGATATAGGATTTGGTGAAGAAAAAAAAATTGCGTCAAAAATTCATTCATTGTTGAAAAACATGTGATTTCTCTGGTCGGCTCAGTTTGACAAGCACCTATTTCATCGTGTTGCGTCTCATATGACTAAGGCACTATTGCTTGCACGCTGATTTGTGTATGTAGTCTGTGCACAGAAGGCAGCTCTTGACAATGATGAGCATTCAGACATGTTCACACTGTAGACAAACCCATGTACATGTGTGAGTGACAGGCTCTCCATCATATGGCAAACCTAGAAATACCTCATTCAGTGTGAAAGCTAATATCACAATGCTGTACCACAACCCAGTAACAAATGGCTTGTTTTGAATCTTGCAGTGCTATGATGATGGTAATCAATGCGTCATTTGGTTTACATTTTGAGTTGTCACATGACAGAGATACCAGCTCTTCTGTTTATGTAGCGAAAAATATTTTGCTGGGAATAGTTTGTGCATTAATTATCAGCCCTAACTATGCAAGTTATTGTGCGGCAGCAGTGACAAATAGGGCCAGAAGAAACATAGCATCATTCAATGTATAGATTCTGTGCCCCAAAAATGGTACAATTTGGAAAACAAATATTTGTATGTTGAGAAAACATCATACTATGTTACAAACGTAAAATTTGACGAAATTTCAAACAAGGGATTTAATTTAATTGAGGTATATTTTCCATTTTATTTTATTTTCCCTAGAGTATTTTGTTGGCAGGCTCTGTAGTTCAATGGAAAAGATCTGACATTTTGCACCCCTACTAACCATAAAGCCATGTCTCTCATGAACACGCACAAGATTCAAAACCAGCCTTTTCAACACTAACCTATTATCACTGAAAGCAGCATTTTAAAACAAGATGTCCTGGACTTTAAACAATAACGCCAGCACAGAATTTGACTCTCAGAACAATATCAACAAAGTGTATGTATGCTCTTGTAAATGACTTTATGCATGTATTCACATTCATGAAACCTACCACTGCTACTCTACTGGAAGATCTTTCTGCTACTGGAAGATCTAATAAGCTACCGCTGCAGTGCAAGAAACACTCAGTGAATCAGTGACTTTTCAAGACAAACAACATGAAAGATTAAAAGTCTGAGCCACTCAATATGAAGGGAAAAAAAAAAAGAAAATGATCAATAACACGACAAACATTGGCAGGAATGCCAACAAAGCTGAACATCAACTGGCAAAAATCAAATCTGTGAAAATGAGCACAACTCCACATAAAAGTAATATATTTTGAACAAGAACTTCATGTTTTACATAGACAGAACTTTTAAGTTCAAATGCAAAGTGAACACTTAATAATGAAAATGCAGCAATGGGCACACAAATGCAGCAAAAATTAAGTTATTATTCTGTGAAAGTTTATTCTGATTATCACGATGCATGTTTCTATGGCAATATTATACACATGTGCTTGGATTTAAAACAAGAGATAACCTGTCTCACTTAATCATGCCTCTTTCTTTCTTTCTCTCTCTCTCTCTGTCTCTCTCTCTCTCTCAATAGTTCCCTTTTTAGCTTTAGCTTGCTGATTTCCTCTATTTTACTCATGCATTTCTTAAAATACATTTATTCACTCAAATGCATGCTCATTCTTTCTTTCTTACAAATTTCCTTCACTTATAAGCTCATTCATTTACTTCACATTCATTCACTCCTTTTCTTCTCATTCATTTATACTCACTCACTCTCATTCAATCACTCATCTATACTTAGTCAATCTCTCTCAGGAAATCACTCATGACTTCTTTCACCCTCCACATATTTTATCTGTCTCGGATTCCAGGACTTACTCGATCATACACTAGCACGCCCTCTCTCATGGTAACCATACTGCCAATCACTGATTCAGTCCATTCTTGGGGTGATCCATTGAAACACATACATGGAGTCACTCGGAGAGAGAGAGAGAGATAGATAGAGAGAGAGAGAGAGGAGTGAGAGAGAGAGAGAGAGATGGACATACATGGAGACATTTAATAGTTACCTAAATCCTCATCCTCCTCCCCACAGCAGGTAGTGGTTCCATCCAAGGAGGTCAGAGCACTAGCAAGCTCTTGGGTTAATCCATTCATGGACAGTGATGTGAAAAAATCTGGTTGCTTTGGGGCATCTTGACCCTTATCGGAGCCACTTCCATCAGCCCCCACTGTGAACCAGGGCTCTTCGTCTAGACTCAAATCTATATTGTCATTATCAAAGCTGTCACCATTTGAAGCGTGCACCTTGACCAAACTGTCGGATGACTCACTGTGGACAACTTTTACTTCGGACGCTGCATTACTCAAAGACTTATTCTCCTCTCTCTGCTCCGAGGCAAGAAGGCTATAGTCAAAATCTTCTGCCTCATCTGCGACTAAATCCGATTTTTCCGGCACAAGTAATGAAGGACTGTGAGAATTGTTCAAACAAACTAAGCCTGGTTTGTTCTCAACGACAGAAGATGAACAGTTTTGGTTCTTGAGGTCCGAGTTGGTGGAATTCTCGATGGGCAAATCAACCAGGGACGTGAGCCCCAACTGAAGGGCCAGTCCATCTTTTTCCCTGGCCTCCGCAGACTGATGAGCCTCATCGCCAGCACCTTGGTGTGAGAATGCTGCTTTAGATTTGACCGAATCTGTGCCGACTGGACCGTTGGTAGAGGTGCTTCGAGCAGATGACTCCTCAGAGGCAGGCAGAAGGTCTTTGACTGGGCCCACCTGTTCAATTTCTCCAGCCGCTGTCTCTGTTTCTGATCTTGTCGATGTGCTGGTAGCACCTGTAGACTCAGCAGGTGAATTTTCTCCCCTGGCATCAACAGAATCTGGAAGAGAATCGATGATGACTGTTGCATATGAGAGATCTCCAGCATCTTCATTACAGAAAACTTCCTGTGGTGGAGAGGAGTTCTCGATGGAGAATGGCACAGAATCTTCTGGACATTCCTCCTCACAAACACCCTCATTCTCCATGGCAGACACACCTGCCTCACTATTATCAAGATCAGCTGTCTTCATATCACTCCCAGCTTCTGTCAATGATGCACTGCCATCGACATCTGCTGGAGGTTCAGAAGTATCACAGCTGAGGATATCACTGTGCGATGAACTGGCTACACTTTCTGGCACTGAACTTTCCCCAACATCTGCACTGTTTGTACCAGATTCTTCTGAAGGAGACACAGCACCAGTTTCACAAGCAGAGCCCCCTACAATGTCCCCAGCTCCACCTGCTGGATTCAATTCATTGACAATGTTTTTGGTATCCTCAGCGCTATCTTTGGCATCGCCACTGGACTGACCAACACAAGAAGGGCCAATGTTGTGTGCCAGCAAACTTTTAACATCGATGTCCACGTCGGGTGACACCAAATGCTTGACCGTCTCATCCGTCAGATCTTGTAACAAAGAGGTGCTGGGACTGACAGATGTAGGGGGACAGGGACTGGAATGTTGGAACACTCCTAGAGAGCTCTCCGGTACCGATATAGGCTGAGAGGTTGAGAACTGAGGCGATGAAGAAGACGATGATGGTACTGAAGAGGAGGAGGTTGGTGAAGATGTCAGCGGAACTGTTGAAACACTCAAGGGATCAAATGCAACTGGGATAGAGCTGGGTGGAGTTGGTGACGTGGACAGGTGAGCCCAGGAAGGATCTTCGCTAACCCGACTGACAGAGAATATTTTACGAGCAATTTGTTTAGGAAAGTACTGGGGACTAAGAATCATCTCCCCTGGTGCTGGCGCGGCAGCTGCACCCAGACGACCTGTATCTGAGGCGGAGGATCTGGGAGGGGTCTGTGGATTACCTTCTGGTTCTGTGATGGTGATGAGGCGAGGTGCTTCATTCGATGTTGGCAAAGGAGAGTCAAGTGATTCCTGAGGGTGAAGGTCCGTGTAAGGAAAGAGCTGACGTGGCCGAGATAAACCTCTCACTTCACTTTCCTCCTCTTCCTCGGAGTCAACATCATCAGCATCGACTTCATCTGTGTCATCATTTTCATCATTATCTTTGTTTTCATCAATCATTTCTTTGTCTTGTATGATCTCTTCATCTGACTTTTCTGTACCGTTCTCATTCTTCTCTTTATCTGTATCTTTGTCGACACTGTTCTCTCTAACCTCATCTTCCTCTATCACAGTAAATGATGTTCCTTCTGCAGAAGACTCTTCAGAATTTGCTTTTTCCATTTTGGCGGCTGCAGCTTTGGCTTTCTCTTCTAGCCTGGCTCTCTCTTCTTCCTCCCGCTCCAAAGCTGCCTGCACATTGCGTTGCTGGAAGGTGACAATGTCTCTCAGGAGGCGGTTCTGCTGCTCTGCAAAGTCTTTCATGCCCTGGGATGGAATGATAAAGATACATTTTGATATATAACATCAACAGAATTAAATCATATACAATGGACCAATGACAAAATGGAAAAAGATATGATTTTTTTCCCCAAATTCACAACAGTCAGACAGAAATGTGAGGAAAACAAGGACTTGCTGGGCTGAAATGGAAATCAGTCACACAACTTTGGATCTGGAGCAGTGTAAGAAGTGACATGACATGTTGAAACCAACCACAATCACCAAACTGGGACAACCAGTGAAATAATTTTTTTTTTTTTCAATTGTAAGTGAATTTTTAACACAATTTTTTTTTCTTTCTTTATTTTTTTTTTTCCCCTCATGATTCTTTTCTGCCTATTCAAAAACTATTTCAGAATTAAATGTGTTGAATTATATTGGGTAAAAGTTTAAAAAAATGGACTTCATAACCTGAATGAGCATTAAGAGGGACTTGTGAAACTGATCACCCATTTTCTCACTAAATGCAGCTGCAGCAGCAAGTCACCCTGATCTTCTATAACTGCCAACATCTCAACTTCTACTCACAAAAGAATAAAGGCTTTGTCAGCTACAGAAAAGGAAATGAATAAGCTTTACTGCAATGCCAATAACTCAAAAACATGACCAGCATATTGATGTCAACGTAATGTATGTTAAACTATCATGTCCTAGCAATGCAGGTAATACATATCATGTTTCTACCTTTCACAATACACAGTCTGCACTTAAAAAAAAAGGAACAGATACAGGACTACAAAAAACACAAATGTACATCAGGCTATGCCACTAGTTCTATTATATGGCAGCTGGCACAAGATAAGACTGTATGGATAAATGACACTGACTGACTGAAAAAGACTAATTTCTCACATTTCTACTACTCGCTGTGTAGACGTACTTTCTCTTAATTTGTTCATATAATGTTTTGAACAAAATCCAAATGAAGTTCTACATGGCATATTGTTTCTATTCCTGTGCTTTCATTTCAAGACAAAACAAATCTAGTTCAAAACTCTGAAATTACGAACTGAATTAAAATGAGTCTGATATGTCGACAATTCTTACTGATATGGACACAATAAGAACGACAGTCAAAAACAAATTTTAAACATAGATGGGAAACTACAAATTACTTACAGATTCTTTTTTGGGATCTTTGTCTAAATCTATCCGTGTCACAGATGTGTTGACACGCATGGCATGTGACAGAGCCATCAGACCACCAGTTTTGATGTCATTGTCTCGCAGGTCGATACGTAGCAAGATAGTGCTGTCGGCAATGTACTCTGCTAGAGCAACGGCACCTGTAAAGGGGGACAGATCAATTCTTAGAAGAGTTCAATTAGTGAAAAAATACAAAGATGATGAAAAGCCACAAATAACGGAATCACAGATGAGAAAAGTGTTAGCTGCTGAGGATTGAACTGCGAATGTGAATCATCCTTCCTTCTCATGCTCTTTGTCACATTATGATTTACAGGAAAGTATATATCGATGTACATTACCTCATATGACTTGCGCCCGGGGCAAATGAATCAGAAGTCGCGCTGGGTGAGTTAAGTCATAGCCATTTTTTTGCTGTTTTTTTTTTTTTACCATTTTCAGACTATAATACGAAAATATTTCTTTTTTTTTTTCAGATTAAAAAAGGTTAAACTGTTGTTCTGTGAAAACAAAAAAAATTTAGTATCTTAGTTGGAAAGTAGATGAAAAACGACTGTATATCTTGGGGCGACTTCTGATTCATTTGCCCTGGTCGCGAGACATATTCTATCCCATCAATTGTATCAGAAAGTCTCTTTTGAACACAAGGTAGCTCTATTTTGTCTTATCTTCTGTTACGATGACAGACATTGCTAATTTGAAAACATAAGCTTTAATAGCAGAAATAGGTCAATCGATATCCATATGTTCTGTCCATCAATGATCTTTCATGCTAAACTCATCAGTTAGGAGCCAGACCTGGTGGTACCTGAAACCACAAAACCACTCTGGTCTGGACGAGCATACCTTCATCAGAGATCTTCGTTCCCTGCAGGCCCAGTCGTAGCAAGCTGTTGGTTTTGAGGAGGCCGTCCTTCAGCAGGTGGACACCTTCATTGGTGATTGAGTTGTGTCCTATGTTCAGTGTTTCCAGACTCTCTGAGGCTGCCTGTAGAACAATGACAAAGTTCACACTGATTGATAGGCCTTACATAACAAAGAATCCTGCCCCTGTTTTACTGCTGATCTGACTCATATTTCTGCTTCTTTCACAAAGTGTAGTTCAGTTAAGACAGGCAAAAAGTATTGAAAGTGTACACTTTATCATTCTCAAGGAAAATGTCTGGTAACAAGCACATGCTGTATAATACAATAGCTGAAAAAAAACACTGCCTGACATTCTGTATCTCAAATATATAACCACTGAAATTTGCCAATGACCAATTATGTCATGAAGATTATCATGGCTACAAATTGAACTGACTGACCACTCTTGTAACCCAAAGACTTACTAATCTGTCTCCTCAGAAAATTCAACTCTATTTTACTTTCAGTGCTATCAACTTATATCCTAAAACATTTCATCTTACACTTATTGATTTGATATATTCCAACACTTGGCAGTCAGGGTCTCACTGAATCTTATTAGTTATTTTGTTTCCATAAATGTTCCCACTGCACACAAATCAGAATGAACTCTATCTTCTTAACTTTTGCTTGAACTGACTCTTAATCACCTGCATTTTCTTGGTGGCCAAACCATAAACAAGACGAGTTCTACATCTTTGTTCTCTTTTCCCAGTCTTTTTTTTCACAAAACTTTCTTTCTACAATGAGATGTAAACTTTTCCTATAAGGTGCAAGTTGTTTCATTTCTGAATACACCTAAGAAGTATTGTACTGCATTCACTTAATCAAGCTAAACAGTGTAAATACAGGAGTATCTTTCTTTAATATCTGTGCTGACTGCTAGAACTCACCAGAGCCCTTCCTAAGGCAGGCATGGCTGGATAGTTGATGGAATTATTCCACAAGACCAATGTATGCAACCCGCGACCCATGGTCTGCTCCATTAGGCCATCACATATATGACTGGTACCAGGATCCTGCACATCAAAAGACACAATAGCATCAGCCACTAAGTAATATAATATGCCATGTTGGGGATGCGCATATAAACTCTAGAGAATGACTAGTAAGATAATAATTATATCAAGCAAGCGTTATGTACATGAAACAAAATGGGATTTGTATCCTTGTAAATTCTACAATATGAACCAAAATTTGATTCCGGTTGACTGAGTGATAAGACCACTGCCTCATTCCTGCAAGCAAATATGCTGACGCTCCCAGCTAATACACTTATACAACTGTTTAAATGATTCTTCACAAATCTAGACATTCTACGTTTTCTTCACAATGTTCTACATGACAATATTTCACTGACTCGCGTTTTATTTTGGACCTATCCTTTTTATCTACTGCATTTCTGATGTCTTTATATGATCAATCCACCATAACATTAGTTCTTCTCTTTGGATTTATGAACTTCAAAAATAGAAGAAAAAAAATGACATGAAAAAAATGTAGACAACCTGGGATGAGCACTTTCACAATGTTTGAGTTGCTGAATCAGACATAACAAAACACACTTATCTTCCCAAATAGATGTATTCAACTGTTCAAATGCATTTTTCCCCACCATCAAAATAAAATGGTGTGTTTGTCTGCATGTGTTATACCAAGTCAAATGATGTCTCTGGCAGAGACTGAAGTAATGAAAAGAGAGGAAGGAGTGTGAACAATGGCACAAAATGAGTTGCCTTTTTCAATCAACATGCCTTGAAATTAATCAATCTATACTCATTGGCTGTTTCACATTATTGATACCTATAATAAGTTGCACAATAATGACCTTTGTTGTATGACTTGTTTACAATGTAGTGTGTTCCACAATGCAAACATAAGAGCAGGATGCCTCTACCACATGGTAACTCACAATGTTAAACAACAGTCTTGATCACAAGAAGATTTACAATATGTTCACTGTGCAGCTGCAGCAGGTGCTGCAACCACTTGGATGGATACATGACAGATGATGGATACATGACAGATGCCAAATCTATTGTCTCTTGTGACAGGGAACTATACCCTAACAACAATGAAAACCTACCTGTAGATGGTTATTGCGAAGATCAAGCAGGCTCAATTTATGGTTATAGCGCAGGAGGTTCCCCAACTGGACTCCATCCGTGGGCATCAATTTATTCTCTGCCAGAAAAAGTTCTTGAAGGGTTTCATTCATCTTGAGGGCTGCCACTGGAACAGAAACAGAAAAGGAGAAAAAACTAAACAACTTCCAACAGCACAGGAAATTAATGCCAGGTCTCTTGTCCTGTAAAAATATCGATAGGATCTAGTGATCTATACTGACACTGTTCTCAGGTTTATGTCACTGTCGAACATGACTGCATTTCACAGTACGTTGTAACACTCGTCTGACACAAAGAATGTTTCTCTGCAATTAATTCAGTTTGGCAGAAAAATGTGAGGGATTCAACAAAATAAAGCCACAGGAATGGTATGCCAGCAAAAACAAGTGATTTTCTCATAGTACTTTAAGAAGTCACAAGCTCTTGAAAACACTGATATGATTCATTTAGAAAGGAGATTGTTATCAAAGATGCAAAATCCATGCAAGCTAAATCTTCGAATCTCACAAAATTTTATTTACCCCAGCATTCAAGATTAACGTTATTACTGAATTCAATAATCTCTCAATGTGGTACAGTGGTATACTTACACCCTATGGCAAGTGGCCAGTGTATCAAAATTTTAAATAAAAGACAGAAAGACCATAATTATACACTTATTTTCATTATTTTTCTGCAATTTTTTATGGCATATGTTTCAAAGGGCACAAAAGTGATTTTTTGTCCTCTTTACACTACTTGTTTAATCCCTCTTTTGTCTCGTAAAGGGAAGTAATAGGACTGAGCACAATGATTTCCCATTCACTGTTTTCAAATATCTTGCAAGCCACTGTTCAAGGTGACCAAAAAAAAAAAAAGGGCTGCAAATCACTGTTTCCATCAGAAAAGGCAATGCTGAAACTCAAGAAATCACAAATAACTGGCAAAGAATGGATGGGTTACACTTTCTTGGGACAAAGACCCGCAAACAGTTGTACTAAAGACAAAATTTGGATAAGGCCCAGTTACCTAAGATGATGAGCAGTCGACCGGAGAGATTCATACTCTCCATGTGCAGGATGGTGAGGTGGCAGCCCAGCTTGAGCGCTCGACCAAAGATGGGGATGGTACGTTCACTCAAGTCGCAGTTCCGCATGTCCAAATACGTCAGGCTTGGAGTCTGGCAAGGTGGGAAAACGCTATGTTAGACATCTAATCCACAGTGTTAGCACAACATCAGTGTCATAGTCAGATAGAATACATATGAAATAAAGCCAAAAATTGAAGAAAAAAAAATACAGACCAAAATATATCAATGATGACACACATATAGATTGTATGTATCAACGCAATCTGTCTTTGTTTTCCTCCGAGACCAAAATTATTCATCTCAATGGATAAAAGTGACAATTATGTCTTTTGTTGTTTTTTTTTAAATTCTTTTTAAATCTGATACCATTATTCATATGGAATACAACATAAATATTAAGTTTACTGAGATAATTAAATATTAATTTTTCAAAAATTTATTTCACCTTCAAACTAATATTGTACAATGAATGTAAGAAAAGTGAATGACATTCATGTCTTGAAATTATTGTATTCCCTGTTTCTGGTTGGTTCTATACAGAATTAATAATCTGGTGACAACTCTCATGCAGTACTGGTCTGTGGCAAATGTATCATAGTGTGACTTGTCCTTTCTACAGTTTCCTCTCTGCTGTGAGTTTCAGCTTACTTACTCGTCTCACAAGCCTTGAACATGCCTGCCAACCTCGGGCCTGAATGTTCTTGTTGAAGGAGATGTTGAGTTGGCATGCCGACTCGTAATACTCTATCATGTCAAACAGAGCCACAGCACACTGGGGAAGGAGAGAGAAAAAGTCATCGGATGACAATGACAGTTTTTCAATTAATGTAATTCAAAGTGAATGCTCAAAAAAAGTCAAGCCTCACAATTTTTTCCAACACAAAATCACAACTCAAAAACAAGCATAATCCCCTAATATGCATAGACTTTACTAACTCTAGGCCTATGAACAAGTATGACCAAGCAGAAATTTACCGCACAGATTCGTGATACGGACATAATATTTATGGGTTGTGTCGATACTGAGGTCTCGCATTTGGCACAAGGACAACAGCTCATTGCATTTGTGTGATAAATAAATTTCTTCACAATTAAGTTAGCTCATTCGAGCTGAAGCTGGAAATGTTAATTAAAGAACAGGAAATCCACCCACTCTTGGAAAGGAGAATCCGTAACAGGGCTTTGAAATTCAAACCCTTAGTTATTGTTGTTACCTGAGCAATTCAATGCCATAGATGAAATTAACTGTTGAAAGGTGGTCTGAAGATTGTGTAAAGGACTTGAAATACTGTTGTTGTTGTCGTTTTTCAATGACTGATGTAATGGTTGTTTTTGAGTTGTGATACATTCAAACAATATATCAACCACAATGAGAGGCTATATGAATAACTAAATACATGTCATTTTTCATAGTGTTTAATGAAGCTGCAATCTTTTTAAAAAACTTGGTACCACATATGTTTCATTAGAAAATCTATAAATCTGAGGTCAAACAGATGCATGCAGGATAAGAGGGCTTGATGGCACATTTCCAAAACTTATGATGGAAAAAAGAGAGGACTAGGGGCATACATGTATTCAGATCAGGACTCATGAAGTACAAATAGAGGACTAATAGCAGATTCCCAAAACTGGGACACTCACAAAGTAAAGAAAAAGAGGACAACAATGAGGGTGTGAGGGTAAACAGGGCAAAGCTGTGTGATGGAATTTGACCTTGCAGTCAGCTGACCCACTGAGCATCTCCCACAATAAAGTGCTGACCCACATTCAACATGTACGTTACATATCTGCCAGCGTCCTTCACCTGTTGTCATGTGACAGTGTTTACAATCATACCTGACCCTGTTTACTCCTGTCACACCACAGATCTATTTAATTTGCCTGCCTTGTGACAGTGACCATCTTGTCATCATCATTCTTCACATTACATATACAACATAACCACCCCACTGAAGGTTGAAAGACCCAAAGAAAACCGTAACCTTACGTTAGTTGTGTCTACACTTGTAAATATCCCGTACAGAAAAGGAGGGAGGGGAAAGACTGCGCTGACAAAAAGATAACAGTATGTTTACATTTTATATTATAGATCAGAGTGAAATAGTCATCCATGAGGTGGTTGAAAGGTCTATAAGAACAAACATCATGTGATGATTCTTTTATTTGAAATGACTATGACAGAATTCACACTGAGGATTAGCTCCTTTACCAGGTCCATTTCTAAAGATTTAAAAGGGTCCAGTTTATGTCAGGAGAAAAACAGCAAGATCCCTCCACTGGGGAGTGGAATAGGGACCATCAAGATTTGTGCCATAAGAATGATTTTCCAAGACATTGCTCACATTCACTTTGTGATGTCTTATTCACCTCTACATTTTCTACATGCTCATCCGTCATCCCCTCTTTTCTCCTGAATCCATAAATGGCTGAGTATTTTCTCCCAGCGCAGGACATGGCTGGATTAAAACCTGCTTATTTATTATGTAACACTAAAGAGGAGAATCACAACCATATACATAAAGAGTTGTGAAAATAGTTGTGGATAATTTCTGAAAGTAGCAAAAGCTTCTGTATATTATGCATTGAACAAAATTAGCACTGCTTAATAGCATCATCTTTGGACTGAGCTAAATTAAAAATATTAACCCTTAATGACTCTGAAAAGACCATGCTTAAAATCTCTACATTGAAAAGATTTTAGAAATTTAATAATTTGCAATTTATTTGCTTCTATTTATAATGTGAATTAAGCTGAATTTAGTGTGAAGGTGGTGCCTATACAGTCACTATTTTCAGTCTAAACAAGGAAAAACTGTCATTCTGAACAAAATCATGAGAGAATGATAGGACTGGTCAATCAAATCTTCCCAAGTGAAACTGCTCAAGCGTTCCCACTGTGTTTTCACTGTCGTAGGGCTGTAATCTCACAGCACAGATCAATGACAGTAATGGGGGACTCTCAGGGTTTGAACGATTCCCCATAGTCCTGCAATGGTCATTTACACTGGCTGTCTGAGCAGGGACGTAGTGGAGATAATGAAATGGATCAGGAACACAACCTGGTGACCTGTGTCCATTTCTTTACTCTACATTTTCTGTTAGATGCTGTTATTGTGGTTGCTGCTGCTGCTGCTATTGCCCATGATGTGCTGGGAATATGTTTGTTTTGCTTGTTTATGTTGGGGTTTAACAGCACATCAGCACAATCACCCGTATGTGTGGCCAAACAGGATAAGATCAAAGGGCTGATCAAGTATACTGAGGAAGAGAGGAAAGAGAGGCGGGATGAGGACAGGAGAAAGGACAGAGAATGCCATTCCATGGGAGACATCCCACCAACAGCTGGCTTTCACTGCCTGCAGGTGGGAGTAGAGAACCTACATAATAATATATACCCCAAGTCCCTGCAGGGAATGGAAATATAATGAACTTTTAGATCTTAGTTCCCAGGAAGGCAGTTCTAGTGTTTGTTTTTTTTTTCTTCTATCTTATTGTGTTGTCTTTGTTGTAATCAGTTCGTGAAATGCCTTTGGATGAAAGAGCAAGGAGATATTCTTAGTCCTTTCTCAACTCTACATTTTCTGTTTGATATGGTTGTCAATGATGTACTAGGAAAATACTTTTAACTTTGCCTGCAAAAAAGCTCTGATCTTCAGCCATTTCTCAGCCCTATGTTTGGTATTGCTCAATATTATCTATCTGATGTTGCAATCGCTGTCGCTGTTGTTATGTTGTTGTTACTGTTATTGATGATGTAGAAAGACAATAATTTTACAGTAGGCAACAAGGACAAATGGAAATGCTGGTGTGGGGGGGGGGGGGGGGGGGGGGGGGGGGGGGGGGGGGGGGGGGGGGGGGGGGGGGGG
>JBCAUA010051556.1:0-11608 GCA_038406235.1 Peronia verruculata
TCTATCTATCTATCTATCTATCTATCTATCTATCTATCTATCTATCTATCTCTGTCTGTCTGTCTGTCTGTCTGTCTGTCTGTCTGTCTATCTATCTATCGATCTATCTATCTATCAGTCTGTCTGTCAGTCTTTTTGACTGTTCATTCATTAGTCTGTCAGTCTCTGTCTGTTGCGCTTTTTTTTTTTCCTGTTTAAATGCTATATGCATACAGTTTTCAAATTTGGACGTCGTTTGTTTTATTTTACATAACGTTTTCATAGCTCTAATTCCTAACCTGGTAGATGTTAAACGCTAACTATGGTCCCCAAAACAAAAAACAACAACAAAAAAAAAAATAAAAATAAAATGCAGATGCAAAAACAGATACAACGGACTTAGGGAATTGAATTGAATATTCTCTTATTGAAATTGACCTCTGTATCTTTCTCCCCCCTCAGATGTTTTCAACATTTACACTCGTGAGGCCGGTCCTGGAAATCTCTCCGTGGGCGTTGAAGGCCCGTCCAAGGCCGACATCCAGCTGGAGCCACGCCCCAACGGTTTCTTGGGAGCTCAGTTCAAAGTGACAAAGCCAGGTCCAATTCTTCATTGAATTGTTCTCGATATGCACATGTATTCAGAATATTTAGGACAATTTCTTGGCTTAAAAGGGAGAGTAAACCAAGGGCAGGGAAGGGGACAGAGAGGAATAGACGTGAGACAGCGTGGAAATAGACAAGTTTATTTAATAGTGGCATAGAGGTAGGTCAATGAAGATGGAGGTGGATAGAACACACTCTTAGGAGGCCATGCAGCAGCACTACAAGGCATGCACTTCAGTGGAACCCACAGTGACAGAGAAATGGGGTAGGCCACGATAAACCTGGAGAAAACTCGTGAAGGATGGTTTGAAGAGAGGAGGGCTACAGTGGAAAGATGCAGTGAGAAGTGCCCAGGATAGGAAAAAGTGGAAGTGAAAAAGGCGATGAAATTAATAGTGGCGTTAATCTGGGCTTCTGTATAATAAAATTTTAATGTCTGAAGTATATCTACTACCTTCCTTATTCTCAATAACATACATGATTTTGATATATTCCTGTACATCTTTGGGTATGAGGACGTCTTGGATCACCCTGAGCATCGATGTCCCTTTAAAAGTATTTGTACAGCTTGTAGTCATTTGCTAAATTAAGTGATCTCTTCTTCTAATGTGACCCTCTGTGAATAAGTATTCGTTTTCTGTGCACTCTTTTCTTGGCAGACTTTTAAATCATTGAAGTTTTAGCAATGTTATCCGTTTTCTCTATATGTTTGAGCAGGCATGTACGGTGTACATCTCAAGTTCAACGATACCCACATTCCCGGGTCTCCCTTCATGGTCAATGTGGCCCCAGATAGCGGTGTCGCCAGGCAGGTCACAGTGCACTCCATCAAGGACAGAGGTCTGCAGGTGAGTGACTTTTTTTATTGTGGTGGAATTGCAACTTTTATATATATTGAGAAGCCTTATGAAGCTACAACATCAGTTTAATATCATGAAATGGTAATTGACATTATAGAGCTAGTTGTACAGGTATTGATAATGAAAGTCAACAAAAAACAAACAAACAAACAAAAGCAGTAACTTATGTGCGTGTGTTTCATGTGTGTATGTGTATCTCTGGGTTTACTGTTGTTGTTGTTGCAGTTGAAGTGGCAGTAGTAATACATTGATCATGGCAGAGAAATATGTGTAACAACAATGGTTGCAGGTAGCGGAACTGATGGAAAGTCCAGAGAATGAAAGCAAAAAAGCTGTGTAGAAGTAACTGCAGGAACAGCATTAGCTTTTGGAAAGTGAGGGTGAAAAGGTGGCAAATTTTATCGTCAGCTATGATGTTAAGGAATGGTATTGCTTCCAAGTGGAAAAGGCAGGCTCCAACATAATATTGGTTGGATTTATATGGCAAGGGCAATAACTGGAGTAATATAGACAGTGATAGAAGCCAGAAGAGGAACCAAAGACAAACGGATTGAAAAGAAAGAATGAGAATGACAACGTTTGGCAAATCAGCTGGGCTAGTAGATGTTGATTTAATTATTTTTTTTTAAAGGAGGGGGGGGATTTTTTACATTTTAAAAAAAATTTTTTTTTTTTTTTTTTGGATAGAGAAGGCACCATGCCTACAGCTCATTGTCATCCTATTATAATTATGTCCTCCTTAGATTGACAAGCCCTGTACCTTCACAGTCTCATTCAACGGAGCCAAAGGTCATCTTCATGCAACTGTGCGCACACCATCTGGAGGTCACAATGATTGTATGGTCCAGGTCAGTCTCTTTGCCCTTTTATGGGATCATAATAATTTTGTATCTGCACTGGAAATAGGAGATGCAAATGTTTCACGTCCAAGACAAAGTCCTTATCTACGATATTTCGACATTTATGGACAGGGTCTACAAAAAGACAGACCCTCAAATATAATAATAATAATAAAATTTAAAAAAGTGACACCTTTTAAATGATCTATCTGAAATCGAAAAAGAGCCGTTGATTACAAATGAAGACTAAGCAGAAAACAACCTTCAAATAATAAGTCAACCTAGCTATAGTTAACGCAGAAAGTGTGAAAGGCCCATTGAATACGGGTATTTTCATTCATATGACGCCTACAAGAATTGGAAACAACAGCAAAGCTAAGTACAGTACTTGCTACTGAGGCATACATCAAACAGAAGCACTAGCGACAAATGCATTAGTGTAGAACAGACGCATAGACGGAAAACCCATAGCAATAACATTAACTAACACGGTATCATTCCAACAATTTTTTATATAGCTGTATTTTATTAATTGTACTTTGGTGTGTCTTTCTGGGAGCTAATCAGTAATTTAATGTTATGATCGTGTATTTTTCAATCTTTCACATATATACCAGAATCATATAAATTTACAATATAAAATTAGTCTGTTAACGAAAAATGCTTATACGATAATTGTAGTACATTTACTTGTTTTAAAATCTCACAAAAATCTATGGAAATCATATGACTTCTTTCACAATAATAATCAGCAGTTCCAGGATAGAATTAATAATATCAAATGCATGGAACATGATATTTTGCGAAATCAGTGCCACTCGGTCAATGATGTAGAAAGCATTAATTTGATAAATTTAGGTCAGAATGACATAACCTTTTTTTTTTTTTTTCAAATTCCATCAACAATCTCAAATAGGAAATGGACACTGGTGTATATGCTGTGCGCTTCATTCCTAAAGAAAACGGCGTGCATTACGTGGATGTCAAGTTGAACGATGCCCATATCCCTGACTCCCCCTTCGCTATCATGGTTGGATCCATTGCTTCTGACCCTGCTATGGTCACTGCAAGTGGGGATGGGTTGGAACATGGAAAGTGCGGTAAGTTGAAGGGGTACTGGCATGTGTGTGTCTGTTTCTGTGTGTGTGTGGTTTTTTTTTTTTTTTTTGTCCTTGCAGTAGTGTTATTTTCCATATTTTAGTCATGTTTATTTACAATCTACAATGTTAAATATTGAACTTTTTACTGCGAGGAAAGTACGCGAAAATGGTGTGGATCAGTCGAAGGTTATCTATATTACTGAGATTTTATGATCACTTATCAATATAATGTAATATGCGGCAAGAATTGGCTTTTTCTCTTTCCATCTATCTCCTTTTCTCTTTCTTCTTATCCTTAAGCCACTGTTCTCTGTTAGTAAATCTGTCTGCCTGTTTATCTGTCTCTCTGTGTGCCTGTCTGTTTGACTGTCTGTCTATCTGTTTATCTATCTCTACTTCTGTCTCTCTGCCAGTCTTTCTGTCTGTCTGCCTGTCTCTTTCTCATTCTTTGCCCTTTCTTTCTTTTACTCATCTGCACATAATAAATACATCTGACACAAGTTCCCGCTGGGGGTTGAAAAGCGAAACATATACCGTAAATACATCTTCCATTCCAGACATCACTGCATAATTAAGATATCATAATGCCACAAACCTATCCATTTCAGTCGTAATTCCACCAAGACAACGATTTTTTTATTTAATTTTTCTTCGCCTAGCATAGTTTATTTAGACCCTTGCTATTGCCTTGATACTAATAGAATGAGGTTTTCGTCTCTTTCTCTATATTATCTCTCGCTCTGTCTCCCAGGTAACAAAAACAAGTTTGTAGTGAAGACAGCCGGTGCCGGCTCTGGCTTGCTGGCCGTCTTCATCGACGGGCCTTCAAAGGCCGCCCTCAGCTGTAAGGAGGTGGATGAAGGTTATGAGTTCAGCTACACACCCTTCTGCCCCGGCAACTACCTGATCACCATCAGATACGGCAACATCCCCATTGCTGGATCTCCATACCAGTCAAACGTCACAGGTAAAGAGTTACTACTTTTAGCCTCAAACAAATATTGTTTCATGATTATGGACTAAGGCACCAAAACAAATAATTAGGAACAAGAGGACCAACTCATGAGAGAACCTATTTAAGCAGTAATTGCCACCTTTATTTACACTCTAGAGCACGGGTTCCCAATCGTGTGTCGCGATCCCCTTGGAGATTACGAAGCCTTGGCAGAGGGGTCGCGTAGCCTTTCTAGAGATGATTTCAGGTGACATTGTGAATTAAGAATCAGACCAATATTCTGATATAGTTTGCTAATGAATTAATACAGAATTCTTGGATATTGTTTTGGATGGATGTTTCTCTCAGAAAAATCACAGAAAAAAAAAAATGAAATCCAAGCTGCTATTAGTTGCAAGTCGTATAGGTTTCAAGCTTTTGGGTAGGGGATCGCGAGTGCAAAAAATGTGTGGGAGCACTGCTCTAGAGTTCATGCTATGATATCTTTAAGCGAAGCGATCATTTCGCCCTTAATTAAATTAAACCACGTTATGTCCAGACTGCCACCAGCTCTCGCCACAATGGTGCAGCGCTTTTCAGCTATCATTTACTTGCTATGCAAGAGTCAGAAATGATACAGACACAATATAATATAACATGATCATGTCTGCGTCTTGGCGGCATATGGAGTACAACTCTCTAGCAAACAATTCTGTCATCACTTTGCCCCTTCTAGCAAAGGCGGGCCTGCAATTAGCGTTGCGCAGATTGCAGCAGCATCTTGCCTTCTTTGATTTAATTCCTGTTAACATTTCGCTGTCACAGTTTAATTTAATCATATTGTGTTGAGGCGATATCCGTCAATCCCCAAAATTTCAGGCCTCTTTACAGCATATCAACTGTTAATTTTCTCAACTGCATTCGAAAGGATGTTTATTTAATGTGCATACATCAAAGACAGCGCTGATGCTCCGTGGTATCTTTTTGCTTTTTTTTTTTTTTTCTATATTGTGACACATGCCCATGTTCTTGTTCTGACACTTGCCCTCAAAATGATTGATTTTAAAAATGCCTCTCATTAGAGGTGCCCATAAAATTCTCGTTAACTTTACCTTCACCTTCTATATGCAAACAGCAGACGACTAGTGAGGGGAAAATGGAGAGAGAGAGTGCATTTCCTTTCAATGTCAAGTGCATTATATATATATATATCTAATGGAGCGACTGCTGCCCAAGGAATCTCTCTCTCTCTCTTTAATCGTCTTCTATTAACTACAGGCTCCTAAGAAATAAAACGAAAGTTTAATTATAAAGAGACTTGAGTTAGTGGATCAGGAGCTGATCGCCAAACGTTTGAATAAGTTCAGGAGAAATTAAACTTGCAAAGTACTAGTAATAAACTTGGAAAATATAACAAATTATATATTTCGAGATCTAGGACCATAGAATGTCACATTGGGAGATGATATTTATTTCATACTTCAGTCATGAAATCATTTTGGGGGACATTGTCGATAGGTACTTGTAACATGCTTACTTTTTCTTGCTCATTTATATGTATCTTCTGTGTGGGTGATCATCATCATCCTCTTTTAACATGTTCGATTTTGATTTTCAGAGGGCCCCGACTCCGGTGAATAGATTCAGTTAATTGAACTATTAAGTATAGGTCTAATTAAACAAGTACCCATTTTGTAACTTCTTTTGTTGTTGTTGATATATTACACTTTTTTGTTCTGCTACCATATTCTCGCATCATTCAACTTCATCCCCTCCCTCCTTTTTTTTTTTTTTTCTACGCCATTTCATATTTTTTTAATCTCAGTGCACACTTTATAGATTTCATCTACCTATTCATCGGTGAACTCGGCTACCATTTTTTTGGTTGAAAGGTCACTCTTGACAGTCATATAATAATTTCAGCTAGAATGAACATTTCGGCTTTAAAAAGATAATATTGACTGTGTAAAATTCCCTTCTCTGTATATATGCAGATATATACAGACTTTTTTCTTCTTCTTCTGGGCATCTTAGCTTATAAATATCTTCTGTGTAATCACTGAAAATCTGTATAAGGCTGATTTCACTTCGCCGCTTCCTATGTTTTCTCAAAATTGCTCTCTTTTAAAGAAAGGCTTTTTTTTTTTTTTACTTCATACCTTTTCAAGCCTGGCTGCTTTAATTAATGGCACTTAATTATAGTATAAACACTGCGTCATAGACAATTCTTAATTCTTTAAATTTTGTAGGCTATGTGTGCACTGGGTTTACTTTTCTCCTTCTTGTTTTCGTACTTCTTAACACACATATTGTCATTTGTTTCTCTTATTTTTTGTGGATCATGTATTTATATATTCGGCAGTTTATCATTTGCTTTCCGCAGCAGCCTTGGCCAGCCAGCATCATTAACATAACTATAATAATTATACATATAAATCATAATATTACATGTTCACATTTTTGTTCTTTTTTTTTTTTCCTTCTTCTTGGTCTTTTTTTTTTTTTCATCATTTTCACTGCATTCCATAATCTTAATACTTCCTTGGCTGCTCAGTGCTTTGCACTCTAGTGCGTAGAAAATTCGCTTGGTGACTAGATTTCTTACTTTTGTGGCGCAATTTTATAAGCACATCAGACTATTGCAGCATGAGTGGACATATTTTACTACATGTTTCTATCTTGATGAGGATACTCTTGGGGGAGGTAAGGGGTTCTTTTTTGTAGGTTGTTAAATTGTATTCTCAGGCACAAAATGTAATAATCTCCTCCCACTTAACGAGGCACTACAGAGAAAAAGTGACTTACCTATTGCATTTGAGTTTTGAATGATATTTATCCATCTGTTTCACTTGAGACGGGATGAGTGGGGAAAAAAAGGCTGGAAATATTAAATTCTCTGAGCCAATGTTTGATAAGTCGTAACAAAAATTGCTTTGAAATCATTTCATAAGCACTATCATTTAATTTAACAGAACCAGGGCTATAATAATATGGCTGAATCAACAAATTTTAAAGGTCCTCATTAAGATAGGTAGTATTTGTCCAGTATAATTATTTAGCTCTCTTGGCTACCAATTATTCTTTTTTTTTTTTTTTTTTGTATATAATTGTATGTTTCTCTTTACCTCATCTTACTATTTTATGTCTCTCTTTACCTCATATTACTATTTTTAGACTTTCTTTATTGTGTCTTGTCCTTTGTTTCATCAGTATCTTTCTTGTTCTATATCAAGAAATAATGTTTGGTTTCTATAGGTATCAGGGATCCATGCAGAGTGGCCTCCTGGCCTGGGACTTGTCTATCTGTGTTGTTGTTCAAACCAGGCCCGGCTTTAAGCCAAAATGACCATTCGTTTGAATTTCCCATGTCTAGGGAAACCATGTCTTCCTTAACTTTATAATCTAATGTCTTTTCTAGTTAAAATTCCGGTTTTTATACGTATTTTAATTCAGGACACATCAAATCTTCTTTCTTTAGAAAACACATTTTGATCATATATGTTGTAAGCAATCTGATTTAAAAAATTAATAATAATAATAAGATGAGCTATGCAGCTTCTGAGGCCGGCCCTGGTTGTATTTATTAGATTCGTGAGTTTTGTTTTGTTTGGTTTAATTTGAAATATTTCACATTACATAGTATTTTCCTATCTATGTTTCCCCCCACTGCGGTTCTGTCCATAACTGATTGTATGGTTTCAATCTTTGACAAAAGGCGGTGCAAACCTACAGGAAGGTAAGCTACACAAAAAAAAAAAAAAACTGACATCGGCGTGAACAAAACAAAAAAAAAAAATGCACTTGATCTCAGGTTGCGTGTGTCATTCAGTGTCTCTATCTTTGTGTCAAAACCAATGGATATCTTAATCCATCTGGATGATGATCTACATTAAAATTTATATTGTGTAGTTCTGTGTCCCTCAGCACACAATAGTTCACAGTCTTGTTTATCACAAGCAGTGCTTGTAAGCGGAAAGTGCATTCTGTTGATGTCAAGTTATTTCCTAAAATAAATCGATCGAAATGGCGGCTAGCTTGATGGAAATGATGTGTAGCATTTAAAAGAAAGAAGAACCTTTTTTGTTGACAGTAAAGGGAACAATTATTTCCCTTATGTGCATTATTATTATTATTATTATTATTATTATTAGTATTAGTATTATTATTATCATTATTATTATTATTATTATTATTATTATCTTTGTTTTAATTTTTTTCTTTTTTCTTTAATTAGGGTGATGGTTTTACCCTGAAATAAGATTAGATTTTTGCTTCTTTATTATTTTTTTTTTCTCGATAAATGGTTTGAAATGAAAGCTTACTCACTCACCATCATGATGGCAGCGCTGCGCTGCGCCTGTTCGTTCCTTTCATTTCCATTTCTAGATTAAAAAAAAAAAAAAAGAGGCCATTTTCATCGTTGCACAGCTTCAAAAAATTAAAACTCTCAAGTCAGTCTTTCACTTCACAGTTTTGTAAAGTGTTACTTAGGTACAGAAAAGACTCCCTTAATCGTGATCCACTCTATCTTTGTTATTTAAAAAAAAAATCTTACTTATTTGTCTTATTATTATTTATGTCATCAGTAGCATTATTTTATCATTTTGACATTATTTAAATGACAGATATATTCAAAGATCAACAACAAAACTGCTATTACATCCATATGAGATGCGACACGATGAAATCAGGTGCTCGTCAAACTTAGGCGACCAGAGAAATCATGTGTATTTCAACAGTGAATGAATTTTTAACGCAACTTTTTGCATTACAGGAATGTTCTATATCAATAAAATAATACATTTCAGAGTTAAATTTGCTGAAATAGAATACGTTAAAGCCAATGAAATTGTAATTTAGTGGCATGGCCTAATAAGGGTTTAATAATTCAAAAGTGATCGGTCATTTTGTCACTAAATTCAGTTGCTGCAAGAGGTCACCACCATCCTCTTAAGTGCCACTATCTCAGATTCTATTCATGGTAGAACAAACATTTTTTCACAGACAGAAAGGGAAATGAATACTCTTTACATTGATACCAAGAACTCCATAAGTTTAGAATTTGAGGAGAGCCTGATTTCATCGTGTTATATATCATATGACGTTCCGAATATTTGCTCCGGTAACAACTACATGTAGTATATAAACATTTAAAACAGTGAGACGATCTCTTGACTTTGTCCAACATTAATTTGGAGACATTGAATGACCATTTCAAATCCTTTCCTCCTACAACATTGTTCTGACCATAGGCTTAGCTATACAACCAAACCTTGAGCACTGCCCTGCCACACCACTTTAGCTTCCATGTCACCTCTTCCCCTCCTCAAAACCCTCTTACAACTTAGTTCCATCAGTCAGTAAAAACCTTACCCTCATGTTTTCTAGTTGTCAGCAAAGCTTAAAGCTATGAAAAGCAACAGCAAAGCATGGATATGACGGCTTAGAGCTAGCTAAATATGCACTGGTAACATCAAGTAATGACTTTTCTAAATAAATCGATATCAATATTTTCTCTCACTCTAAATTGTTATGGTCACCTATAAAAGTGTTTAAAATTATTTGCCCATCATCTTCAGTTTGTCTTGTTTAATACTCGTAGGTGTCAGCCTATCTTTAAACTTCACTCGGAAAGATTGACAGGTGATGCAACTTTACCTGCCTAGCTTTATCTCCCCACACTGTTTTCAGTTCGGCCAGCCACTTTCTATGGAACAAGACTAGATGAGAAGGATCAAAATAAATGAGTCATAATGGGAATGGATACAAGAATTTTGCGATATATATGTAAATAAGAGTATATTTCATTTCATGCCATTCTCATTTTTTTTTTCTAAGGCATTGGATAATATAAGAAATATACACTAAGGTTGAATACATGATTTAATGAATAATTTCTCGGGTCCATGGTTTATGTCTCTGTTTTTGCAACATACTACATTTCTTCTTCTAGAAATAAGTAATATTTCCTCAAGCGTGGAGACTTTCACTTTTCTGTAATATCTCAGGAAGAACTTTCTCTAGAAACTCAAAGACTAACTCAATAAACAATGCTTAATAAGAACACAAGGATGAAAGTATAGATGCCAAATAAATGAATAAAACACCTTTTTTAAAAAATTTTATTATTATTATTTATTTATTTTTTATTTACCTCTCTGTTTGTTTATTTATTCATTTAGTTTGTTGTTTTTTTTTTAATTTTTTTTTTAAATTTTTCTTTCTTGTCATTTATTCTTTCCTTTAATTACATAATAATACAGGCGCTGTTTCATCTTTTGCTCTATTTAGTCATTTATTTATTCCTCTATTTATTTATTTTTATTCATTTATCTATCTGTTTATTTATTTCTTCTTAGTTTTGTGTATCTGTTACTTCTTTGTTATGAATTTACTTACTGATATGCCTACGATATCGTGTTCAAGTTTCAATTTTATCACACCAAATATTCCACATGCTACTGCACAAATACCTGTTAGATTGTCAGCTTCCGCAAAATGCCAAATGAATAACTCAAAGATCACGCCTTTCTCACCTCACTGCCCTGAATTAATTAGAAATTCCACAAACCCATAGATGCTATCCACCAAATTATGTGTCAGTGTTGTGTTTCTATTTTCGTGCTGTTCAGCTCTTCTTTTCCATTTTCTTTTTCGTTTTATCTTTTTCCATTTAACTATATTCATGTCTTTTCTAATAACATTGAGTGCTGGCGCTTATTTAGTTAGATCTGCGTCTGTGTATCTTGCTACTTGAGCATTGTGACACTGATCTTTAAAACTTGATCTTTGGACCATTTGGTAATTTACCAGGATCTTCGGATTCCATTAATTGATATTAGTTTTAAAATCTACCTTTCATACCATCCATTCACTTCTAAACAGTAAATTTTCATATTTCTAATTTTTAATATCACTTCTGTTGTTTGTCATATAGTTCACGTTTAAAGCTAGGGGTAAAACTTAGCGAAGCTGTTGATAGTTCTTGTGGGTTAAATTTGAACTATGGTAAAACCAGCAACTGATAATATTGTCAAGCGAAATGCTCAGGGAACTGGGATTTATCCTAATACGTTATATTTCAGTGCCACGTTTTTTGTTGTTTGTTTAAAACCTATCTTTCACGAGCTCACTGTAAGTTCCGAACAGACAAAGATTTTAGTTAAACAATTTAATTGTTCTCTTTTTGATTATGAGAGTGTATGAATATTGTGCATAAGAGACAATCGCTGTATGATGAACTGATATAATCTTTCTTATGATGTAGTAATCTGTTTTTATATATATATA
>JBCAUA010051567.1:0-11608 GCA_038406235.1 Peronia verruculata
AGATAGATAGATAGGATAGATAGATAGATAGATAGATAGATAGATAGATAGATAGATAGATAGATAGATAGATAGATGATTCATCATAATATAGCAGTGTCAGAATAAAGACAGATGCTGCGCCCATATTCCTCCCAACATCTCTGTCTTGCTAATGTCTGATGGCAATTTAATGATGATAGCCCAGAGGACAAAGAAAAAAGGGGCGGAGTGGGTCATGTTCTGTCATGGAAATGGCTAAATAATAGCGGCAAAGTCCTCGTTTCAGCTCCATGGGAGGGATCAGCTTTAACTTTTGTACGTATGTGTGCGTAGACAAAAAAGAAAATCTGAGTGGCGACCGCCTGTACGTATGATAAATATTGAAGAAAAGATGAATTATTATCATCAGTGTGTTTTAATATTATGGGTTTGATTTTGTGAAACCAACCAGTAAGTCAGTATCAGATCAGACAGCAAGAAATCTGGTCAACAAACCTAATTATTTTTATGTGTGCTAGATACATCCTTGGGTGAGGGAGATTAATTTGTATTCTTTGGCATACCTCTTCTTATATAGATATGTCTCTCTCTCTCTCTCTCTCTCTCTCTCTCTCCCTTCACCCCTCCTCCTCCTCTCCGCCCCAACCTCTCACTCCTCTTTACATAGAATTAAAAAAAAAAAAATTAAAAAATTCCCCTCTTCACAGGCACACAAACACACACACACACATTTACTCATACGCACGCACGCACTGATTGCTTTCCGGTGTGGTTAGTATCAGTGAGAATGCAGTGGCCAGCACACAGCTTGACCTAGATTCGCAAAATCAACCACCTAGCCAGTCAGTCAGTCACACTGTTTTAATTTGACACACCACAGTGTGAACAACACATCAAGGAAGAACAGCGTTGACAATAAATTACCCCCGCCCCTCCCCTTCTTCCCATTTGCTTTGTATGACGGAGTGAATGAATGAGAGGAAGAGTTATCAAGGACATCCCTCTAAGCATTAGCTGCTAATCTGCTATGTTATCGTGTAATTGTCCTTGCCAGTTCCTGCATCTTTAGCTCAGCTTTACCAGAGGACAGTGAAAGCCTTTAGTATTAGGCTATTGCCATTAGTGTTTTTTTTTTTTTTTTTAGATTTATAACTAGATCTATATATAGATCCACATAGGAGCTTCATTAAAAAAAAAAAAAAAATCAACGATCTTAAAATCATAACATTTTACTTATGGGGGTAAATTGAAGAAGCAAAAATATTAGAGATAACTTTTAATTTTCCACTAAACGTAGAATTTGATTGCACAGTGTAAACGAGCTGAATGCAGGTTTTATCGTTGTTATTTTTTCGATAACCAAACGGATAGGCGGAGGTTTTAATGTGGCGCCATATAGCACAGGTCCCTTATAGCACAGAACGTTCCCTGCAGTGCAGTGTAGTGCTAAATCTAGTACTAGTACTAGTATCAATACTCTTGCTCTCCTCCGGACCTCACTCCTTGCCAAGTCACCAGGCTAACGAACTTTCCCTAGCGTGGGGTCAGGCAGGCACACACACACACGCACAGCTGTAATCTGCCTGTAAACAAGGCCAGCCTTGGCCCTAGCTGGGAAAGTGAGGGAGTGGTAAAGGGGGAGGGGGGGGGGGGTTTAGGGTTGAAGGAGAGGCAAATGAAAGGAATGGTGAATAGGCCTAGTCCGCTTCTGCATGAGTTATTCTCGTTATTAACTTAATATAGTTTATTAATATATTTACCATTACTATTGTTTTAAAGTCATAATTACACCAAAACTGCATTCTAAAATTCTTCTCATGCGTGAGTGTATGCGTGTGTATGCGTATGTGGGTGTGTGTGTGTGGGGGGGGGGGGCATTAAAAGTAAAGAACTTTTTTTGTCTGTTTTTGTTTCCTTATTTATCCCCGTAACTTATATCCTATGATTTTAAGATCGTTGGTTTGAATAAAGCAGCTTTTGAAAAAAAAAAAATAAATAAATAAAAGAATTGAGCTCGTATGTGTATATATAAATAAATTAAAAAGACCGTACATACAATAGTGACAATAATGGCCATAATACTAGAAGGCTGTCATTGTTCTCTTCCATTACTGAGCTAAAGATGCAGGAACAGGCAAGCACAATAACAACGATAACACAGCAGATTAGCAGCTGGCTCTGGCTTAGAGGAACGTCCTTGATAACTCTTCTTCTCACTCATTCCCTCTGTCGTATGAGACAAGGAGGGCATATTAATTCACTGTCAAAGCTGTGCTTTCTTGACGTGTTGTTCTCATTGTGCTGTGTCACAACGGTGTGACTGAATGATTGATGGGCTGGCTGTGCTGATATAGCGAATGCTTGCTAATTGCCTCGTGGAATTCAGTAGCACCTTTCAACAACAACAGCAACAGCAACAACAACAACAACAACAACAAACGAACAAACAAACAAACAAAACAACGACGACGACGACAACAATAACAACAACATTAACAGCAACAGTGACAAGGACAGCAGCAACAACAACACCAGCAACAACAACATGAAGTTGTTGTTTTTTTTTCTTGAAAGTCTTGACGGAGCTGATAATTATATTGATCGCGAAACATTCTTTCCATTCTCGCATTGCCTTTATGATTGTTTCATCAGATCTTTCATTTTGTCAATTTTATCATCGACAGTTTTGAGAAAATATTTTTGTTTCCAATTCTATATTTTTCTCATATGTACTTAATTCTCCATATTGCAAACCGTTCACAGTGCAGTATATCTCATGAACAAATCACGTATTTGCATTCTTTTTTGTGTTCTCATTTAATCGAATCAATTCTCCTGAAATTCAGCGCTTCACTAGTTTTTGTCTCCTCCCCAAGAGCCAAACTAATCAAATCTAGTTATTAGTTAATGGGCTAAGCCTTTTGAATTTTGTTTTATTTTGTATTGTTTTATTTTATGTTACTTCCTTTTATTTTTCCCCCTTTTGTCGAGGATGGCATATGATTTGCTTCTTATCGCCGATCAGCAAAGTGTAGAATAGAGAGGTTGTTTGTGTTGGGGTTTAACGACACATCAGGCCGATTACGGCTATATTGTGTCGAACACGGTAAGATACGTTTATGCATCAATAAGAAGAGAGGAAAGAAAGCGGGACAGAAGACAGGAGCAAGGAAAGAGACAGAGAGGTGATTTTAACCCTTGGAATGTCGAAGATGACACCTTACCGATGGCGACCCTGCACCGCCTGCAGGTGGGAGCAAAGAACCTACTTATAAACCCCGGGGAGGGGGGGGGGAGGAATAGAGATGATATAGCTTGATTATTATAATGATCGATTGGTCGTTGTTCCTTGTACTTCTAGCAACTTGTAGCGTGAGACACAGGTTTTTGATATCGACCGGCTCCACCAACATTTCGATATTTATAGCCCAGGTAGTGGAGTGAGTACTAAGTATAGCCATAGTGTGTTTATTACCACAGTGGTAGACTTTGAACCACGCACATAATATTTTAATCTGTCATTGACAAATTCAGCACAGCCAAATCATGGGCAGTGGAGGTGCAAAGACAGTATAAACACAGGAAGTGAATAGAATAGAAATTGATACTTGAAGTATTACAGTGCTGGACACCCGTCCTGTACTATGGTGTCGTGAAAAACGTGGAAGCCTCATCTGAAGATATTTCGGATGTGCAAACAATATTATTGTCTACACAATTTATTTTTCTCGGGGGAAAATGAAAACCAGCTGGAAATGAAAGCGCATATACATTGTTATCACAGAGATGTCATGAAAGATCTGACTTTTTTTTTCATTTGTAGTAATTGAATTTTAGATGCACTTTCGGGATCACTAGCATCATTTACTTAGGAATAAGTTGGAGCGTCACACAAATTTGAAAGTGAACGCCAGTTTTGATCCTTCTCGGTGAATACACGAAATAGCACTGAGATAACACTGATTGCCGAAATAACATTGAGTACTCGGTCAGCGTAGGTGTGTTTAGAGCCAATAGTCTCTTTCACACTAGCAAATCTCTTGGCCTCCGGTAAAGACTAAAAGTCTCATTATACGTTTTGTGGAAATGTATATGTATGCATGTATATGGCATAGTCTGTCTTTTTGTCTGTCTGTCTGTCTGTCTGTCTGTCTGTCTGTCTGTCTGTCTGTCTGTCTGTCTGTCTGCCTGTCTGTCTGTCTGTCTGTCTGTCTGTCTGTCTGTCCGTCCCCTCTCGTGTCCCTTTGCTTTCTGTCTGTTAAGCCCATCTCTCTCTCCTGTTGGCCTGTCTGTCTGTCTCTAAATGATTGTGCCAGATTTGGTGCCAGAACTGACAGGTACATTTCATGAAAACTAGGAAGACTCGAAGCCTTTGTATTTAAAGGAGAACAGATATAACCACAACTAAAGAATATTATTATATACAGAGATTGGGCGCTAAGCGGTATCGGAATTAAAGGAGATCGAACTCCGTGACCTGGATCTAGAGCTAGATCTTTGATGTCGTATTTATCTAACAATGATGCTCAGTTCAAAATCGCGTGGCATTGAGAGATAAAGAGACAGGCTGCGGCAGCAAGACAAGGAGCTTCAGAAATGATAATTAATAATAATATTAATAATAATAATAATAACAATAATAATAATAAAACGAGTGCTTTGAGCTATTGGAGATTCCCCTTCCCTCACCTTCTTTTTCCCCCCTTCTTAACCTCTTACCCTCATGTCTTACCCCCCCCCCCCTTTTTTTTTCTTTCCTCCACCCTCCTCTACTATCTTCCATATTCCTTCTCCCTTCTTCGCTCTTTCACTCTCACACACACACTCCTTTCTGTTAAGTATTCACCCGCTCCTCTCTCCCGACCTTCCTTTCTCCTTTCTTCATTCTGTCCTTCCTTCCTTCCATTCTTCGTTAGTTTCTCCCTCTTTCTCTTGTTTCCTCCTTTTTGCCTATATTATTTTCTATCCTGTCATTTGTCCCCCCCCCCCCTTCCTGTTAATTGATTATTTGTAAATGTGTGATCGTGCTGATGTGCTGTTGAATCCCAACACAAACAAACAAGCAAACACACAAACAGTCATGCTAATTGTTCCTTATCCTCGCACCCCCCCTCCTCCATCCTCCCGTCCCTCTTCTATCCACACCCTTTCTCGACCCTTTCTCTTTTTTCTCTCTCTCTTTCTTTGTCTCTTCCGTTTGTTGACCCACGGGACCCTCTTGCTATAAAGTCATCAATCAACTTGACTTCAGTGCACAAACACAAGCCAGTACACCAGTTGTGTTTATTCACCGCCAACACAAGAACATGAAAACAAAAACATAAGCTGCCTTCCCTTTCATCTGCCGCTCTCTCCACTCTTTCCCTGCTCAGATCTTAGGCCTATAGAGCCACAGAAACATCATTGCAGTGATAAAGGAAATAAGCCACCCATCCATCAATTACTTGTTACAGCTGCTGTTAAAGGACCTGATGCAGTACATATGTTTATTTGTTTGTTTGTGTTGGGCTTTAATGACACAGGAACACGGTTGCGGTTATATTGTGTCAAGCACGGTCAGCTACATTTTACACGTCAAGAAGAAGAGAAAAGAAAGCGGAACAGAGGACAGGGGCGAGGAGAGAGAGAGAGAGAATAGTTGTCCTCCCTGGAATGTCGAGGATTGTACTCCATGGGAGACACCCCACCAACGGCTGGTTTACACCACCTGTAGGTGGGAGCAGAAAACTTACTTATAAATCCCGGACCCCCGCAGGGAAATACACATGCAAACGGAAATGAAAGAAAATAATACGACAGTTTTTACATTACATTGCAATAACAATTATGATTTTTTTAAAATTAAAAATTAAAAAAAATAAAGAAAGAATTGCTTTAAAAAATATATAATAAAATATTATTATTTATATATAATAAAGTATCAGTCCCTCCCACCCATCCCCGCCCCCTCCGGATTCCCCCCCCCCCTCCCGTTCCCTTCCCATTCCATTTTGACTGATTCTGTAATTATTTATTTATTTATTTTTTAATATAACATAAAAAAAGGGGGGAGGGGGGGATTCTGTGACTGCGGACCACAGCAAATTTCGCATTTTTTGTATATCTTAAATTGTATCTGAGAGGAAAAAAAATAAATCATCATTCCGTATCAGTAGGGGCTCTGGATTGTACAAAGTTTAAGGTTGTCCGCTCTCTGCTTTCGTTATACATGTACTTATAACGATAGCCCTGTTTTCTTCGAGGCCAGGGTTGAAATTTGTGTAAGGTATATCTGTGCGCCTTTATTTACGTGTTGTTTGATAGGGTTATAAAACAATTAGATATTTTCAGCAAAATCACATGACCTAGGAAACATCGCTCACATGTGGCTTTGTTTATATGATGTGACAGGTCTGAGAGCTCATCATTCGTCCACATTTGTCTGCCATGCGCAGAGCAAGTAAACAAAGCCACATGTGAGCGATATTCCCTCGGTCATGTGATTTTGCTTAAAATACCTAATTATTTTTACGTACCAACAGATTACTTGTGCGTGATCAACTTGTTATTGACATCATTTTGATAAGACCTTCAACCATTACAACGTTATCATTTATTTGCAACTTCACTATGATATTTTAGGAGCATTGAGGAAACAAGGCACCAGAGAGAGGTTTGGTATAACAATTTGTATATGAAACGATAATTTATACTTTGGGCTCTGTCTTTCTCATTAGACAAATTTAAGCACAAGCAAGAAGTTATTATTATATTAATATAGTATTTTGTGTTCTGAGTTGGAGGCCAAATAAACAACAAAAATGAAAAAAAAAAAAAAAAGCTCGTTGATGTACTTTTATCCTTTTGATTGTCTTTTCATTTTGGGACGAATGTTTGTAACGACCATTCACCCTCATTAGTTTTGTTCAAGAAGAGGTTTTTACTGGCTTAGCGATCTCTTTGCTCATGACTAGTGAATGTAACCGGGCGGGAGGAAAATAAAAACGGCTGAAATGATATTGCAGAAACGAAGGATAGACAAAATTTAAACGCATGAAAAAACTTACGAACTCGAAAACGACTGCATATATCAATCTGAAATTTGGCACACAGCAGTGTTGCGTATATATCTGTGTTTCTATTGAAATTAGAAAAAAAAAAAAAAACTAAGATTGTTTGACGCTATTCTAAAGAGGTGATAATAATTGAATAGTAAACTTGCGAGGGTGTTTGATTCAAACTGTTTGGTGGCTAGAACGACGCGGTCAAAAACCAAAGACGCGTTCTTTGATTAATCATCAGTTCAATCACCGAAAATACCAGCATCGAGGTGTGCACGCTTGCTATACATTTAAAGTTGCAGGACAGTATCCGTTTCACATATCTATAGTATAAATCAGCAACCAAACTCCTGAAAGGCTTATGAACCCGAACGATACTGAATGTATCCGTATGAAATCTGGCACTCAACATTGTAGTATATTAATTATAGATCTGTGTCTCTTACCATGATTGATGTTATTCTGAAAAGGCGATAATGATTAAATAGTAAACTCGCGAGGTTGTTCGATCCGAATTGTACGTTCGATAGAATGACGCGCTCAAAACACCAAACACGTTTGCCTTGAGCAACAGCCAGTTTAATCATCCAAAATACCAAACTGAGATATGCACGCTTGCCAGAGACTTTGAGTCCCCGGCATATCGGTTTGACCTTTACCTTAGTTAAAAAAAAAAAAAATCTTCCATGAAGACTATGGGTTCTCCTCTATTATTAAAAAAAAAAAAAAACTCTCTCATGAAAGCCGTGGATTCTCCTTTAAAAGAAAGGTGGTCATTCGTGTTTAACACTTCGACAAAACTCGACACATACATATATTTTGAGGTAAGATTGAATATTATAAGGCCTGAAATCATCGTCACTCTTTCCAACATTTTAAAAGTCAGTTGATGAGCTCGCATGGCATACTACGAACATTGAGTCTCTGCCGAACGTATCGATACCATAAGATATGTTTAGCGTACGCTTGAATCCAATGGTGCACCACCAGCGATAACAAAAAGTATCCATAAAAGGGTTATATCATTCTGTTCACCACATGAACGAAACAGTCTTCAAGTCTATTTCGGCCATGTACTGAAATAAAATCTTAAATACATACACATACACACACACAGAGTGAGAGAGAGAGACATAGAGACAGACAGAGAGAGAAAGAGAGTGAGAGAGAAAGAGAGAGAGAGAGAGACATGTGTAATTCATTCAGCATTAACTCAATGTACAGTGGCAGCATTCCATTCTTTTGTTAATAATACTCGAACCTGATACCACATTGCCACCGATGAGTCTAAAAAAAAAAAAATGCTATTAAAAATTTTCAGGTGAGCCACGGTTACGGGCGAGAGCTAAGACTATTTTCCCACATTAATTATCAATCACTTGGATTAAAGTTTTGCTAAAACAGCCCTGAATTCAGAAGACTAGCATTTAAAATGACCAAGGGTACCACTTTTCCGCTATTTACTATAGTTTCAAGAGAATCCACAAATATCCCTGGAAACTCCATATTCCCATGTCCTTGGTCCTGAATCAGCAGTAAGCAAGTTTGCCTCAAGTCTTGGTTTCACTCTGTAACGGTGTATAGAAATGTATGACTAAGATTCTTCGCTGTGAGCCTATGGAACCTAGATGCCCTCCAAATGATAGTAGAAGTGAGCACTGTTGGTGATTTAATGACGCAAAAGAAAGCCCAATGTATACTTCTGTGTTTTCCCGAAATCTTGTGTTCCACCATTGCGAAGATAATGAGAATTCAGGGGCAAGAGAAAAAACAAATAAATATAAAGCTAACAGTCCATGGATTTTGTCCCGAGTCTTCACTATCTTACTTTAAAAAATCAGGAGGAAACGGTCACCGTTGTTCATAGCAATGATCTGAATCAATAATTTCAAAAGGAAACAATGTAGAAGAAGACAGTCTTTAAAGATACAATTTCAGTTTTCACCTACTGTGTAAAAATTGAAAAACTGTGGTTCTTCGTCTTTGGTCTTCCCTGTCCAATTGAGCAATCAGTTGAGGACTTAGATGGAAGGAGTAAAGTGGTCTGCGAGGACAATATGGGGCTTAAAGACTCCGCGTACCTCTGCACTAATTGGAAGACTGCAGTAAAGGAGTCTGTAAACAAACTGATGTTGCAATTTATTCCTCCAGAAATGATTTTCCTAGAAAAATCATAGAAAAGCTTGGCTGTCCATCAAAGTTCTTGACCATCCTCCGCCAATTACATGACGGGCAAAAGGGTCTGGTGAAATGTAACGGTGACCTCTCTGAGGAATCTGCAGTTGACAACGGCGTCAAACAGGGCTGTGTGCTGCCCTAACTGTATTTGCAATCTCCTTCAGCATGATGCTCGGAGAGGCAAAGAAAGCCTAACTGAAGATTCCTACATAAGATTCAGAACAGATGGCAGTGTCTTCAACCTGCGTCGACTGTTGGCGCGGACGAAAAACATCGACGAAGTTATTCTCGACCTGCTCTTTGCCAATAATTATGCCCCTCATAGCACACACAGAGGAATCCTTCCAGGTTATTATCAATCACTTCTCTCAGGCAGCCACAGAATTCAGTTTCACAATCAGCCTGGAGAAAATTCAGGTCCTCCATAGGCCAAAACTAAGGTCTACCTATACTGCCCCCAACAGCAGCAACGGCGGACATCCTCTTAAAAAAGTTGTCCCACAATTCACATAATTGGGTAATGTCATCGCCAACGATGCAGCAACAACTAAGGACATCGGAAACCCCATCGCCAAAGCCAGCAGCGCATTCGAGCGTCTTCTGAAACGAGTGAGGCAGGACCACTCTCTCCGCCTCCCCACAAGATACTGGCCTAAAGAGCAGCTGCTGTCACCACTTACTGTCTGGATCAGAGGCATGGGTCTTGTTCCACAAACAGATAAGACAACTCGAAAATTCCACCAACGATGCCTGTGCTCCATTATGAACATCCAATGGCAGGACTACATCACTAACAAGGATGTCCTAAGCGGGGCAGATCTTCCAAGTATCGAGTCTATGCTGCTGCTTAGACAGCTTCACCGGGCCTGTCACATCTCACGCATGGAGGACTCGAGATTGCCAAAGGCTATATTCTATGGTGAATTTGCAGAGGGTACACGAGACAGAGGTGCGCATCGAAAACGGTACAAACACCAGTTAAAGGGTCAGAATTCTCAGGCTGGCATCAATTACAAAACCTGGGAGCAGTCTGCAACTGACAGAGGAAAATGGAGGTCGTCCACACACAAGGCAATGCGGCAGTTCGAGTTGCATCGACAGGGAGCACTGGAAGAGAAGAGGAGACGCCGTAAGGAAGCAGCGGCTTCTCAAGTCCTGCTCAACCAGAGCTTCACATGTCCAACCTGCAGCAGGTCATGTAGATCAAGGATTGGCCTAATCAGTCATCAAAGGACTTGCCGCCCATCCCTAGCGGGGCCTTCCCATTGATCTTCGAATGCGAAGTATGGGCCATCGTCATTTCTCCATAAATGATTTTGTTTTTCTCCAAACATTTCATTTGTAACATAATAGGATTATCTTTGCTTTAAGTAGCGGCCTGTTCTTTTTGTGAAAAGTTTTTTTTGGGGGGGGGGGGGGTAGTAGTTTGGAATTTGGAAATTTTGCTCGACATCAACAGCAATCCGACTATTCTTCTTCGATTTTTCAACTGACAATGGTTCTTTAACGTGCGTAATGTATATATGTGAGCTCCGAAATATATTTCCCCTTATCCGAGAAGGCTAGACGTCGGGCATCCCTACCCAAGAAATCAGGAGTCAGTTGAGTCACTGACAAAAGTAGGTTTCAATCATCGTATCTTTCCCATTACCCAATGGCAGGATTCGCGAGTCGAACCCATATCGTAAGTTGTTCACCACGGAACAGACGCCAAACCACATGGCCACGGCGACCCTATGCAGAAATTAAGATAAGTGCGCTCTTTATATACGTATAACACTTACATTTTTTCACAGTCATTGTTTTCAAATCGAGGCACTGCAACTTACTAGCCGTGTATCTATTGCCGAACCTCGGCAACGCCCTTTAGTCTGTCATGTCATACAAATACAAGCCATATTTTACTCGTGGACATCATCCCTACATACATCATGCCTGGCACTCTTTGCAGTATGCATCTACAGCATCTGCACTACTAAATATCTACATAAATAATATACTTTTTCATCCTAGGATACATCATTAATGGCACTTCCCTCCAGATCGTTGGTCGAGACATTTTATTTCATGTCTCCTAGTTTTTCAGCATCCGAAGGGGGCTAACTTGGTTGGTATTCATGTCCGCTCGCAGCAGTGGACATGATCGATAAGATTTGTAAGTATGAACGTCTAGAAGCATGTCCTGGGGATTTATGTAAAACACAATGGCCCAAAAGTGAAATAAAAAAAAGTTTAATGGTCTTTGTTTACGTTTACTTTTATATAAATGACATCCTGACTTAGATTCTCTTTATAAAAAAAAAAAAGAAGGGGGGGGGGGGAGATAAACAAACAAACAAACAAACAGACAAACAAACAAACAAAAATGAAACTTCAACTCTGTATTTCCCCAAATGTATATCATTTCT
>JBCAUA010051578.1:0-11607 GCA_038406235.1 Peronia verruculata
GATAGATAGATAGATAGATAGATAGATAGATAGATAGATAGATAGATAGATAGATAGATAGATAGATAGATAGGCCAAAAAACAAAAAAAAAAAAGATCGAGAAAGAACAAACGAACGAATGAAAGTAAAGAAGAAAGAAAACAAAGAGAAAGAGAGAAATGCAAAGGATGTGAAAAAGGATACATAAATTCCCCGCCTTCAAAAGGAAACAATTTCCTGCAGATTTCACTGATGCCAGGAAGTGCGTTATCTAAATATCTGATGTCAAGATCATTGCTAATCTGCTCCAGCGAGGGACGTGGACACGTCAGTGCGGGAAAGCCTACTGTACTTTTACAATTCGAAACATTGTTTTTCGACTTTTTTTCGTTTCTCGACATTTTTTTCGTTTCACTATTTCTCGATTTTTTGCTGACTTGATTACTGGATTGTTTTTTAAAAGAGTAAATATTTTTCTGGATCTTTCTTCCACGAGATATTCAAACATAACTGTCCCGGGGCAACAAAACAAACCAGTGAAACAAATGAACAACCTTTATACTTGATCCTGCTTATGAGGTTGAAATGACAGACTGCAGCCGGGGAAATTAATTTCCAGTTTACCTTTTGAGACGGCGTGTTTCATGAATTGAACAAAATGTGTGCCTGTCAGAGCTAGGAATCTGAAGTTTTTCTTTTAAGACTGCAAATATTATTATAATCGAGCCAGATCAATTGAAAACCCGAAATGAAAGGTACCGTACTCAGACTAGTTTCCAGGGAATGTATCTCGAAAAAGAGAGCTCAAATGCTGTCCTGGCTACTCTGTATGATGTCTGAGATCTTACATCTTAAGTTTTGATTATTAAATCTTTCGTTGATTTTCCTTTTTTTTTTTTTTCTTTGTTATTTCTTTCATTCTTTCCTTCCTTCTTTTTTTAAACCCTTTTTTTTTTTTATTCTTTCTTTCGTCCTGTTCTTTTTTTTTCTCTCTCTCTCTCTCTCTCTCTTATCATTTGGGATTTCTTGACCTCGGGTCAAAATATGTGAATTTTGATTCGGGTACTTTTCATTCTGAGGGCTTCAACGGTTAATTTTCTAACTAGTCTAGGAAAAAAACAAATTTGCCTCTCCTTCCCTGCCTCCCTCCTCCACGTTCTGCTCCTGCGTTTTTTTTTTTTTTATATACTTTTACAGAATCAGAGTGCAGCTGTAACCGACACCCACACAACCACACGTGCGGTAAGAGACCAGATTTGTGGTTGAAATAAGCTCCTTGGGTTGAAATGTTCTTCCGGGTGCAGATTGGTTTGACCTTTCTCTCTCTCTCTCCCTGCCATTATTCTCCACGTCTCTTTTCTCTCTCTCCCATCCCCACCTCCTTTTTTTTCCTTTCTTTTCCATTATACATATACACCTTTTTTGTTATCATTATCATTACTTTTTTCTCTTTAGTTTAGGGAGGGGGGGGGTGAGGGGGTGTTATTTCCTGGCAGTGATATAATCATATCATTTCGTATCCTCTTTCCTATTTCCGTGGGCACAGAAAGGGAAGTCCCGCTCATTCAGTGACCCTGCACAACAAATATGAGCTGGTGTTTATTCATTCAGGCAGTCAAAACAAAAAAAAACAAAAAAATCAAATAATAGAGTCAGAAAACACACTCACACACACACAGAGAGAGAGAGAGAGAGAGAGCAAAACAAACACTTTCTGGTTACTGAGAAGGAAAATGGAGTATTTCAGTCAAAGGAGGAAGAAAATCAGCTCAGAACATGAGTGGAGCTGTGAGAGCAAAACTGCACATATCAACAGTGAAACATGGGAAACCAGAGAGGTTCTTTTTTCCGGTCTTTATTTCCAGAAGGAAGAAATTTACAAGTTTTATAGCGCAACTGTGTTGAGAGGCGAAAACCCCACAGAATCAAAGGAAAAATCTTAACGCGAGTGAAAAATTATTTTCGTGGATGAAGAATCCTTTCCTTCCTGGTTGTAACTCACAATTAATAGTACGTCAAACTTCGATTGTTCAAGTTTACAAGAATGAGGAGAGATATTCAGACAGGCAGATAGACAAAGGAGACATGGTTATGGGCAAAATGTCTGAGAAAGAGCCAGAGTTACCGACTGAGTAAGGAATGACATGGGAGATCATCAGAGGAAACGAAAAGATTTTCCACAATATAAGGAAAGAGAACAATAATAATACCAGTGATGATAGAGAAAATAATAATAATAATAATAAATGCTAATGAAACAAACAAACAAACAAATCGAGCCCCTCTGTCACGGATTCTCTCGTCGTCTAAGACTGATTCTACCTCATAAGAACACATGTATAACTTTGTGTATGATTTACATTTTTGTCCCTTTTACTATTCTTTTTTTTTTTTCTCACGATTGAAGAACTTCATCATCTCCTTGGCCTTGTCTGTTCGGGTTGTTCCGGTAAACAATGTCCTGACAATGTATGTTTTTGTTAGCACCAGCCTGAGTGTAAGCGTCCGTGGTAACTGGATCCCAGGATCAGATCTGTGCCGACAAGGGGCCGAGAAGACGGCAGATGGCGGAGGAAACGGACCAGAAAATACCAACACCTTTCTAGAATTCGCCCATAATCTGATATAATTTTGCGCTTGAGGTTTTTACCCAGAAAGAGCTTAACTGAGAAACTGTCATATTTCAGCTTCCTGTGTCTGTATATCTCTTGTGTCTGAATTTGAAGCTTTGAATTGTTCAAAGTTTTTACATCATTCTTATTTGCATGTTAACTCATATACTGGCAGAAGAAACTGGCTTGATGAAGCGATATTTATTCATTTGTGAAGACAGTGACAGGTTAAGCCTACTGTCAATTTCAAGGCGTAGTTTTCTGTTGTTTTATACTCGTTTAGAAGTAATTCATACCGGAGACCAAAGTGAGAGAATACATGAATATATCAGTCGTCTCAACACTTTGAGGATCTAAAGTTACAACTGAGTTAATGGATAATGTTGTCTGAGGAGTAAGGGGAAGGGGGGGGGGGATGATGCCTCAATTACATCTTTTTATTTTTATTTTATTTTATTTTTATTTTTTATTCGGCCTGCGTTTGACTTGTGCATTTCCCATCCTGTTCACAACTCATTTCTCTTCCTCATTTCAGTTGTTAGAGCTATTTGCAATTTCTTTCTCATATTTTCTGTTCTGTAGTTCTGAGTTAATCTTCTTCCTTTCTAAATAAAGACTTTCTTTTCTCCTATCAGTGAAACAAGATAGCCTATCTATTTATTTCCTGTCCACGGAGCAACAAAACGTTAATAATCCTTGTGTCCTTCTGCTCTGTTAACTTTAAACAATAAAAATGAGCAAATGTATCCTTTTGTCTGCATTATTACAGCTGATTCATGCTGAGATGAAAGAACATTGTAGGTCATGAAATTATTTCCTGTTTAGAGAGAGAGAGAGAGAGAGAGAGAGAGAGAGAGAGAGAACAACGTAATTCGGATCAATAGTCTAGGTTATTTAGAGTTATCCCAAATCTGGTGACTGCATCATTCATAACTAATGTCTTCATTCTTTGTGATAAAAACAAAATATGACGTCAATGTGAAAGAAGAGAATTATTCTCTTGTACTGTAGTCGCCCATAATTGACATAATCGTTTAAGTGCCAGAATCCTAGAGGGTCCAATTAGGTGTACTTTCAAGTACAATCAATGAAATGTATACATACTGTCAGTTACAGAAAAAGCAAATATCCTTGTCTGCCCTTCACGTTTTTGCGTTTTCAGTGTATCAAAATCGTGGTAAGTTTGTCTTCATTTCATGGTCTAAAATGGCATCTGGAGACTTTACATGATTAGAGTCTTAGAATCAGAGTATTAGCTTTGAAAGTACACAACGAATCCCATGTTATGTCCCATGAGAATGAACTTTTGTTGGGATGAGTTACAACCTTGTCCAAAAAGGGCGTGCAAACCGAAAGACAGAATAGATGGGCAGACTGGCCCCAGGACTGAGAGCATAGATATCAGATCCGCTCGTCTCCCAAACTGATTGAAGATGGCGTAGATATTTCAGGATCGCGACATTTTCTTGGCTACAGAAAGAATCCCAACTTGAGATTGTTATGTTGCAGATGGAACACATAAAATCCTTTTGAGACAAATCAAATATGCAATCTAACTTGAGATTGACATGAGAAAACAATATTAGTCATCTAGTGTAATACACAAAGGGATAAGAAACAAAGGGATCATTATCATTTTGTAGGTAAACGAAAAGTGTATTTCTACTGTCGAAGCGGTATAAATTTATCATCAAATAAATTGTCAGTGTTCTGAATCAAATAATTTACGCTTTGGCGCTAAATGTGCGTAGCTTTTACACTATGACGGAGTTGCAGGATAAATTTTCATACAATTGGAAAACAAATTATAGAAACTTTTCATCCATTGATTTCTGTTACTTATTCGATTATTTTTAAAAAAAAGTCATTTATTTATTTATTTACTTAACTGTTGCTTTATTTCGTTTGACCATTTTTATAACTGTATATTATATTTGTTATTATAGTTAGTTACATTCAGTGACCTGACCAATTACATAGACAATGAAAGGAAGGATCAGGAGTCCTCTTGCTCGCCCACTCATATAATGCTGATCCTAAATGAAGGCACACATGGTGCTGACTGTGCCCAGGTTGACTTTTCAGTTTCAATGGATCTTTCCAATTCCAAACAGACGATCTCTGAAGTTCCCGCCTACATTACTCGATTACTAGATTTCTTTAATAATCAGAGGAAAAAAAGGGAAATATTTTCATAGGCCTTGTAAAACATGCTTCATCATTGGAATGCTATATATATCAATTTAACACAGGCTAGTACATGGATTTAAAAAAAACAAAATCAGAAACAAAAGAATGCAGAAACAGTGTACCTATCTATGTGTCCACATGTGGAGAGCAAGGCTTTTTTATTTTCTTGTTTCCAATCAATATCAGAATAAATATGAATAATCATGCTTTCTTCCTTCCTATCCCACCACCATCTTTGTTAGTTTATCATGTTGAAACTTGCCTATCTTTGAAAGTGATTGAGTAGATCTACCACTTGAAGATTTCCAGTCTTAGCCCATTTCTCGTTTTCACTTGATTAGTCAGTCATATACACCAGTCATAAAAACAAACGTTCCTGTTTATATAAGCGCATTCCTCTTACCAGCGAGACAAACAATCTCAGGCGACAAACAGATCAACGCTTGTTTACCTGGAGACAATAGACAGTACGTGCACATTGTCAACACCAGGATGGCATCCCCTCCTCAGGACGTGAAGGCATCCCAGGGCAACAGCTTGGCACACGACAAGTCGTGAGGAGTCAGGTAATCACTGTCCTTTGAAAATTGGTTCTGTCATCCACATTGTCTTCTTAACATTTCCGAAATAACTTGGTTGTGGTAGTGGAGGAGGGACAGTCACTAGTATTATTATATTTGTTATTGTTTCTAGTGTTACAGTTGTTATTGATGTTTAAGACTGCAATACAGATGTTATGGTCAAGTCGTCGGGAGTTCCGGCCTGACCAAGACAAATCTGCAAAAGAACATTGGACGCTTAAACTAGGCAAGACAAGACTGAAAAAAAAAAAAAGACTTACAGCATGAAAGAGAATCAGGAAAAGCAGTAGAACTCAGGTACAAGTAGCGGAGTCATGAACATCACCAATAAATCCCAGAACTATCAATATACAAGAAAGAACATGTAAATGAAGAAAGAAAGAGGGGGGAAAGGAAAAAAATGAAAGAGAGACGAGGGGGCAGGACGAATGACGGAAGAAAGGAATGAAGGCAGACAAAATAGTAGTGAGAATAATCACACTAACAGTTGATTCTCAGGAAGAAGATATTTTCTGTTATGTAGTTATATATATCAGCACGATATTCATACATGTGTCAACCATGCTGAAGCACACTAAACTTGTCGCCTGAAGAGTTCTTAAATTATTAACTTTGTATCTTTGAGGCTTGCAGCCTGTTAATATTAGAGTAAGATCATCTCCTGTTTGAGTGCCTGTTTGATTATGGGAGCAAAAATTTCTGGAAACAACTGTTTTTGATATTTTGTTGTTGTTGTTGTTCTTGTTGCTGTTCTTCCTCTTCTTTTTCTTCGTCTTTTTCTTATTTCTTCTTCTTCTTCTTCTTCTTTTTCGTCTTCTTCCTGTTCTTTTTCTCCTTGTTTTGAAAATTTCCCTGGACAGTGAGTTCTTCGCTCACTCGTAATGCGATTTATAATGCCAAAAACTTATTAATGTGCATACTGTACACTATTCACGAGATCTCCGAAATACATTCGCCATTATCCGCTGCGCTCTCTCACCTCAAGAGTCAGTCAAACGTTGAATTATCAAACAAAAAGCAGGTTTTAATCTTACTTCGGTCGGCCGGTAGGATTTCATCGGGATGCAACCCCCCCCCCCCCCCAACCAGTGTGCCATACCTTCTCAAATTACTCTCAATGGATTATTTTTTCGTAAGCCTAGACAGGAGGTGAGTAAATCAGCTGTCATAAATGGGAGCCATAAGTGTCAAAAATTTATTGCATTTCATGGTGACCTGGAGCTGCTGACACGTTCAAAAGAGCAGATCACATTCCAGGTGATGGTGAGTCATTCTGTTTGTCATGTCGTGAGCTCAGTTTGCTATCTCGATTTTCACATTTTGAGAAAATAAAATTGATATTTATGTTTTATGTTTAGCTACCATTTTTGCGCATAGGAGATGAGACAAAGTGATTTTCAAAATTCTACCTGTTTGGGCAAGTGCTTTACATTATATGGTAGATTTGCTACTCCTCTTTCACATGACACACACACACATGTATATATATATATATATTATATATCTCCAAATAGTCCAAAAATGGAGATAGATCTAGAGCAACAATGAACTGAGCTAGGGATATAAGCACTGTATTAGAGAGGAGCAAAAGTGACAACAGACGACAATAATACCCCTGACAGTAATGATAATAATAATAATAATAACACAGTAACCAATAACCTACTTATATCTGTGCTATGTAGGAAACTCAAATAATAATATCAGTTCTGACACTTTGTTGGTTTAGAGCGCAACACGTCACCATCCCACCCTCCCCTCACCCTCTCCTACCAATCAGATACTTAACCATTCTCTCACCATTGTTTTCGCTGTCATGCTTGACTCTTTCTCGTAATATTATGTGGTCCCTACTTTTGCTACCAGATTTTCCCATCCCTTCTTTCATTAAGAACTAAATAAACATTTTGAGACACCAATTGCTGAATAATCTCCAACTTCCTGTTATGTGTTTAAGTTTACAATCCCCAACCTATGTTGTTGTGGCCATTCTATGTTTCTGGTGATAGATGAGTTACCTTGGGAAGCTGACATTTAATTAAACTATTTCACAACCTCGGTGTTCGATAGAATCTACCTGTAGTTAACATGGGACCTTTCCCCATGCAGTTTAAGCGATCCCTTTATCGGACGTTATAAAAGCTTTTTTTTTTTTTTTGTATATTTGCATTTTCGATCCTCACTGTTACATATCGATGGTCTCAAGTCTCGGTATTCAGGCCAGTCAGCCATCATCATTAAGATGGTGCGCTGGCCCTGGATTGTAATGTCTTTGGCCAGAATTCTGCACATGGTGCAGTGTTTCAGGTCTTCTGTGAGGCCAATAGTTGTGTTTGTTTGTTTATTGTTTGTTTGCTTTATTCAATACCTTATTTTCTTGCTGCTGTTATTAGCATGGCTTATTTGCTGAGTATTTTGATACAATTCCGCCTGACTACTTTGTTCTCTAACTTGACTTTTCCCCTGTCTAATTGTTCTGTTGTTTACCGTGGGGTTTCCTTTCTCACACTTCTGTTGATGGAGTCAAAGGGCTTATAGCTAAATGATTCTTACCTCCCCTTTAGACATTGTAATACAACCTCACCCATTTATTCTGTTCTCTGACTTGTACATTAACTTTCCCCATCTGATGTTCTTATTGCCTGACATAGTGGTTTTAATTTTCTCCTTTTATTCTATGACGGCCAGAGTGAAGAAGCTTGACCTTCAGTTTGTTTTATCTTGTCTTAAGGTAGTTAACTACAGCCCTGCTGTGGCGATGTTTCATGGGGCACGTCACCAGATTTCATTTAATATTCTCGCATGATCGTATTTCCTACCAAAGGTGACAGGAGGTAAAGTGAGAAGATACCTATGGGCGGTGGTCTTTTACTGCACGGGTCACCCAGGTAACATTAGAGCTTTGGCCTGCGTAATATTGGCCGTCTCCTGGTATAGCCTTTCCCATCACGGTCAAGTGTGGTATTCGAGATTTATAGAAGGGGAACCTGTGGGCGAGATACAGGTGGCCCTGGCGTTTTTGTTTGAGATAAACATGGGTTCAGTGTTGGGGGATCATTTGCAAGTTTTCGTCTTCAAGGAATCGCATTAATCCACTTTAAGTGGACTCGTGGTGAGAATGTGTTTTCCACGGCGTATAGAAACCATACGTTCCCAGCGGGGCCCCGGAAATCTTCCAGGGTCTTTGTGCTCTTGAGCCAACGATTGTTTTCCCACTTAGCTGGCAATACCACTGTGTCCCCATTACTGTAGAGTAAGAGAAACCTGAGTTATCTGTGTCTCTATTAAAAAAAGTGAATGTCCTATTTAGAACTATAATCATCTTATTCAAAATGCAAGCTCCTAGTGTTTTCTTCGGCTCCTCTCTTGGCTTGAATCATACATAATAATGTCATTATGGGCATTTGCAACAGAATAAAATGTAATGGAGCAGAATATCCCGTTTTGTAGACACACTACTGAATACGTTGCGGTGGCAATTTTCACGCAATACGTGGGAAATCACCCACTTACTGTAGCTGTAGCAATATACATTATTTAAATCATTTAATTGATTATCAATGTTAACATATCCACTTTAAGCACTGAAATATTGAACTCTGAGGGTTACTTATTGGTTCATGGAGGTTTCAGTCAATTCGTGAATAAAATACTTAAGGTTACACAACAAGCAAATTGCAGATAAACATAATTACACAGAATAAAACACAAGATCAACACCAAATTTTATTCATGTAAAAAAAAAAAAAAAAGAAAAAGTAGACTTATATGTACTGTATCAATAGTAAATTAGTAATAATAATTAATAATCCTGGAAGTTTTCCCCAAGTAGCACAAAGCAGGTGCCAATGTCGATTTGCTTGCTCTAGATCAGCTTTGCATTTAATTTACCACATAGATAAACAATCACATGCATGGGCCCCGTGGACCTTAGGGAAAAATAATCCGGCACAAGCAAGACATTATGGTCCAAGAACTGCAGCTCAAAAAGGACAAAGAAAAGAAGAGTCAATGCAAAAGTGTATATAAAAAAGGGGGAGATGCATGTACTGGAAAATTTATAACGATAAGAGAGGTGAAATTAAGTTACTCTTCTTTTTTATATTAATGTTTTTATTCTACAAAGTAGTTCGTACCACGTAATTTTACAAAAGTGTAATACAATATAGGCGTAGCATTATTTGTCAGATTTAAAGGGCCACTACGACACATTTCGAACCACTCCTTACCAAGAGTTACAGGTAATACGAATACAAGGACGGGACACCTGACGGTAATTGGTTGGGAGGGGTGGGGGGGGGGGGGGGTTAACTCCGATAGGACATTCACACCTCATACACCGTGATAGGATTCCCCATGACCAAATATAACAGGCTGGTGATGTATTGGCACTTACTTGATAATCCACGGGGTGGACGAGATTGTCCTCAAGAGATTCAGATTCTGTTCTCGAAGTTCATTTACTTTTTCTTTACTGTTTCAACACCCTCGAATTCTCAAAGACTTGCAGACCTTTTTCTTTAAAGGGTCGGTGGTTTTCTTAAGCTTCGACACAATGGCTCACATAGCCAGTGTGTAGGGAAAGGTTAGAAGATTTAAATACTGCAAATTAGAGATGAAGGGTAGCCTTTAGATGACTCAAAGCAAACATAGCAACATGAATTGCTATATAAGCGAAAATAAACAGGGGCATAGAATCCTATCGATATTGTGAGCGAAAGAAGTTGTGTTTAGGAGGACATTGACGTCACGACATATCTCAGAATATCTCAATGTAACACACACACACACACACACACACACACACACACACACACACACACACACACACACACACACACACACACACACACATATATATTTATTTATTTATTTATTTATTTATTTATTTATAAATATATAAATACATTGTTATATAGTATACAGTATAGGAGTGAGCGATCTGCATTACAAATGAGAAATTGATGTTACAGATAGCATCAACTTGTTACAAAAATTAAGAAAATAACGACCATAACATCATCAGTTCGAACAATTACAAACAGGAAACAAAACGTAGAAAAATGAGTGAACAAACTGCTTGCTTAGTTGAACCCTCAGTTGAAAACTAACTCATAGCAGTTAATAAATAACTTTTCACAGAGTTTTAGCCTATAATAAATGGATTATTTTTGTTGTTCTTTAAGGGAGAATGTCATGTCAAGTGGAAAAAGGCCTGGTTTGAATTGGACTCTCTCTCTCTCTGCATTGTTCACATCTCAGTGGCTGTGAGTCTATAATGTCTGTAGATGACACTGGCTTCATTCCACCTACCAGCCGTGCATACGGGCCATAAAACCATCAAGCCGAAGCTGTGCATTAATTATTATGATGAGCCGGGCAAGCCATTAATGTGCGACAGGAGCACATTAACACCCCAACAGGTGTGTTTTCCTGGGGCCTTAATGGTCATTCTCTACAGCCAAACCCGTTGACCAAGCGTGCGTAAGTCAGGTCAGCTGTCAAAGCCATGTAGGTTTGACGCGTGTCAGAACTCCTGGGACGGGAGGCTGACCGTAAAAATATGGACATCAGTTTGGGTGGTCAAGCATCGTGGCTCGTGACTGAGTAGCCCTCGTCTTGACAAGCCGGCGGGAGGGATGGAGAATAATGAGTATAATGGTGTAGGCCAGTGCTTTTGAGAGAATGTCATCCCCCCTCTCTCTCTCTCCCCCTCTCTCTCTCTCCCTCCCTCTTTCTCTCACTTCTCTCTCTTCCTCATTCTGTCTCTCGTCCCCTTCTCCCTTTCGTTTTCTCCTCTCTCACTGTTAGTGTCCCTCGTGTTCTCTCTGCTCCACGCTGTCTGTGTGCGTGCCTGTCTGCCTCTCTGTCTGCCTCTCTATCTGTCCGTCTGTCTCTCTGTCTGTCTTCATATCTGTCTGTCTGCTCCTCTCGGCTCAGTCATTTCAATATGGGCCTTAAAAATTTTTTTCCTAAAACACCTCGGTCTACTTCTCCTCCTCCACCCTCCACCCCTTCGCCTTTACCTTCCTCGTTTTCTATTGTTTTTGTTTTGTTGGGGTTTTGTTCTGGATCTTTTTTATTTTATTCATATCCTACTCTCTTTATATCTTCGTTTTTTGTTTTGTTTTTTATTCCTTGATGCACCACATGTCTACCTGTGGTATATAATAATAATAAAGGACATTTATATAGCGCCTCACCCCCGTAGGGCTCGAAGCGCTTTACAGAACTAAAATGTTTA
>JBCAUA010051589.1:0-11607 GCA_038406235.1 Peronia verruculata
GCTTTTCAACCTCCTGTAGTGGTGGTTATCTCAGCTGTCCATAACCGTGGTCAAAAAATAACATAACACTATTGTGTCATGTGTTCATTTGTCGATAGTGCAAAGTTACAAGTTCATGCACCCATTGCACACATATTTACCAATATCTGAATTATGGTTATGTTTTTTTTTAAGCTTTTCAACCTCCTGTAGTGGTGGTTATCTCAGCTATCCACAACCGTGGTAAAAAAAAAAATAACATAACACTATGTGATCACTTGATGAAAAAAAAATTCAAACTGCGTTTTATCAAAGTGCTTTTTATACCAGAGGTCGTAGTATTGGGCCAGTCCGGTAGGTGGCATCTTTGCACTCCATGGCAACATTACTCTCCTTACCCAGTCGTTTGGGCCTGGGCATTGTCATTCAGATTGGAATTTGCGTGACTGGTCCCTCGTGAGACTAGGATAAAAAACGTAATACTGAATCTGAGAGGCGGTCCTCGGGTTTTTCTTTTACGGTAGACACCTATGTAGGTCTATGTAGCGGTTACGATTTTAGGTTGGATTTCCACAGTTCAGCGACCTGGATTAAGCGACTTTTCTGTAATTGATGGTCTATTTTGGCACCAAACCATGCGTATAAGACTATTTACATTGTTCAGATCTGATATTGAATTGCAAATTTAATATTGCAGTTTTACAATACGGCAGCTCAGCATGCAGACTGTCTACCGCTGAAATGCATAAGCTGTTTCGTTCATATTCTTTTTTTTTTTTTAATCTTTATGTTCATTTTTTTTTTTGTCATATCGTCTTACTTATCTACATGTCTTTTTTTTCTTGAGTTTTGTCCATATTTGTCTTCGTTTCTTCCTCCACCCCCCCCCCCCCTCCCTTTTCATCTTTGTTGTCTTCGTCTTTCTCTCAAACACTTTAGGTTTAACCCATTTTATCGTTGCCAACATTTACGGATTGGATCGTTACTATATTAAATATGTACAAATTATTATTTCGACATAACTTCAAATTCTCTAGAAAAATGAACGAATAAACGAACAAAAACCAACAATATTATATGTAACTGGAGTTGTGCGTGTTATACAGAAATTATACCAAATGTACAAATCATGATACGGATCTTCGGCCTTTGGCAAGGAAAACATGTTGACATTTGACTCAGTTGCTGCAGCACTGGAAAAAAAGGGCCTATCACTTGATCCAGCCATGTCCGTCAGTGGAGCAGTGGAGTGAAGTAGCGCCAATTGAGTAACTCAGTGGCATCTGGGCCAAGTTGACTTAAGTTAGCCTTTAAAAAAATGTTATCCTAATTCAAACAGGTACCGAGGCTTTGCTTGCATTTGCAAACCAGCTAGACATGGAAGACGAGCCAAGTCCCCCCCCCCCCCCCTCCATACTTGTCCCATACTTGCTCCTCACGTTTTCTCTTGTTAGGAAAGGAACGATATGATTTTGAAAGCACAACGTTTCATAAAATGGAATTGGCTACATTGCGCATGGATTCTCTTTCTGGCCCTCATTTGTTCCCACAGTTGCATTACAACACCGTCGTTGTTCTATATGAACCACTTGCCTCTTCATGCCAAATGCATTTTTGTCCATAAGAAGTCTCTAGTCAGATTGAAAATCGTTTCTTTATACTTGGACTTTCCACAATCATTTTGGCTCACCCAAGCTCTGTTCTTATTATTTCATTGATGGGAAGATCAGGCGGTAACCCATCCTCCTAGTCTCATCCTTGTATCGGAATGTTGGCCCTGTCTTTCGGACTAGATAAATTTGGTATGACAGTCTCTTTTTTAACTATTTCCCGTAATCGGAAACAGATCTGGTTATTTGACATAGGAAAATAGATAGGCGGCGTACGAAAATAGAACCGTCAAAACAAATCAATTTGAATTTTTGTTTACTCAACAGTCTCGGGTAGCCCATTTAGTTTACCTTGCCATATTTCAGTGTAAGCATTCCCCCCCCCCCTCCCCCCCCCCTCTTCTTTTTATCAGCATAATCCGGTTTAACTCTTGTTTGTGAGGGAGCATTATATTCGATTTGGTAGTGAATGAAAGTTGAGCGCAGACATGGGAGGCATGGCAGACTGAGAAACGAACTGCGTTATGTGCGGTTCGAAGTGCAGATGGTCTTCGAGGTATTAAAAGAATTTTCGTTTTCAGGATAGGAACGACACGATATAGCACTTAGCCACATTCATTGACGACTAAGGCCTGCGCATATTGAGGCAGGCATGAAACATGCTCTGCATTCTACAGTCACTCCTTTTACGAGTACAATTAATTATCAGGGATATAATTTGACAATATTTTCATTCATTCATTCATTCATTCATTCATTCATTCATTCATTAGTGCTGGTTTCATTTATGAGTCGACGAATACGGCAGCAACAACTAAATTTAAATACTTCGACCAAGGAAAAGAAATGATCACCATGTTATCTGCACTTTCTGTAACCTGCGCATAGCCACTGAAAATGCACTGGCACCCACTGAAACTGAAATGGAGGTCGTGCTTCATAGTTCACTTACTGTAACTTGTACTAATAAAGTTTGTGTTCCACTGTTTGCGTTCCAAACTTGCTTGTGGTTTAGGCGGCTGCGCACTAGTCTGCACAATTTGGGACTTCCACTCCAGTGATAAGGTCTGCTCTCCAAAATGCTTCCATATTAGTAGCAGTGAAATGCATTGTAGTCCCAAGTGGGACCTGTGCTTAGCAATTCAAATTCTGCTTGTTGCTAGTGGAAGCTCTGGTGAGCCTACGCATTTCTGAGCATTGTGCAAACATTACAAGAGACCACTTTTTACCGGTTTGGCGGCTACACACTCCACATCAGGAATGTCTACTTGCAGTACTTGTTTGCCCAGCCTCCTAGCGGACTGTTTCTGAACATCCAGGGGATCTCTCCACGGTTAACACTTTTACTAAGCTTTCGAGATCCAAAAAACACTGAAATGTTTCAAACTTCTGTTTTTGGCTACTACTGCAGTTGCCATTTTGTGAAAATATTACGTCTCTGGTATATTGTTAGCATAGAGATTTGAGCACCTCACATGAACCTACCTTGTTTATTTCCCAGGAAGTTGAGAACGCCCCCGTTGGGTTTGTCGGGGTAGTATTAGTAATAGATTGTGAAGCGACGGTATGTGGTGCGAAAAGGAGCCCAATATGAATGACATCTGTTATCGCGAACGTGATTTTTTTTTTTTTTTTAACTGATTTTAACCCCCCCCCCCCAACTCTTTAGCCCAAACGATTTTTAAAATGAATGCACAAGGAATCTGGTTGTGATGGGGTTAAAGATCTTCAGCGAGGTTGACACACCGAGATTTGCTATCGTAGGTAGCCTGCGTACATAACCAGTGAGAAGGGGCAATGCAAGAAGTCGAGTACTGAAATGTGCTGGTTTGGGCTTTTGTACGAAGCACCCAAGTGAGGAGAAGACTGAGTTCTGATACTGTTCAGTTGCTGAAAGTAAAGATGATTTGGGGAGAACACGGCTAGAGTTCTGACTGATTTGTTGTGACAAAAATGACGGCTATGTCAAAGGCAAGGAATCCGCCCAGTTTAAGAACAGAGACCGAATGGGGCATAATTTGTGCATGTTGTCCTGTTGAAGTGAAGAGGCGATATCGTCTCCCGACATGGTATTATTATTATCAACGACTGAAGGAAGATTTTGACTACTATAATTGTATATCTCAAGTTTGACGCTTGTAAGCCAACTGCATATACAGTACACCCCCCCCCCCCCACATCCTGTATAAAGCAGCACGCTTGAAAATGAAATGAAGATGGTCTATCTTATCTTTTCTTTTCGTTTACCTTTTTTTTCCCCATGTGTCGTAATCACGGAAAGTGTTTTCAAAATTGGCAACAGTTAAAGGGATTGGGTTCATATAAAAGCTCTACCATTCCTCCAGGATGTCCTTTGCTAAAATGCTGTAGACTGAAGACTGAAGTTTTCAGATAACGTTTTTTGACTTGAGAACGTGGAATTCAATCTAAAGAGCGAAAAAGCCTATCTTGAATTCGACTGGCGAATTGCAAAGACATTTTCATACTTTGGTCTGATTATCGGTAGGGTTTTTTCACATCGTCTCAGTCTATTCAAATGGTTGTACCCGGTGCATTATTGTGCATTTCGGCATATTTTTTTTAGTCAAACATTTTTTTCTTTCTTCGTGGCAATCCTTTATTTGCCATTAAAAGTAGTAATGCTTGTGATTTGTCGTTCCGTCGTTGAAAACATCATAAACAACACTTTTTAATTAATATCCCCCCCCCTCCCCCATCCTTTTTTTTTTCTAAACCCACAGAAGGAGAATGTGTATATATTTTGAACCTATGCGGCACAAGATTCAAATGAATATACATTTTGAGCTACCTGTGAAAAAGAAAAGAAAAAAAAAAGAAAAGAAATCATCCATTAGAGAGAACAAAGATAGAAAGTGTTGTTTGTGCTGTGCGTTAACAAGAGACAAAATTCACGAGCTGTGGTACATTGTCACGGTCTCATGTGAGGGTTTGAAACAGTCGGTGGGAATTCAAATGAAAAGAATGCTGGGAGTCAAAGAGTTAACCTGGATAATGTCTTGCTTGGCACTGTTTCAAGAATGACACGATTATCTGTTCAAGACATGGCGGGTTGGTCCAGTAGCAATGAAAGATGAGTACATGTATCTTGTTTGTATATTGTACTGTATCTTGCTTTGAGAAAATGATTTAATCAGCAAAATAGCATAAATTATCCTTTTACAGACTCGCCCCTTGACACTTCTACTTCTAGTTTTAATACTCATTTGTCGTCATGATAATTATGTTGATAATGTGTTACTGCGCTAGGCACGGTAGACTATTATTGCAATTAATCATCCTATTTAGACCTCTGGACTAGAGAGAGAGAGAAAGAGCAAAGGGGAGGGGGTAGATGGAGAGAAAAGAGTGTAGAAAGAGCCGAGAGAGAGAGAGAGAGAAAGGGTTGTAGGGGTGCAATGAGTGTGTCTCGGTTGTAGGGGTGTAATGGGTGTTTCTTTGTGGATGAATGGATGGATGGATGGATGGATGGATGAGTGATTGGATGGATGAACGGATGGATGGTGAGTGGATGAGTGGGCGAATGGATGGATGAATAGATGGAAACTGGACACAGGTGGATAATCACCTCCGTTGTTTTCCATATATTATGCAGACATGTTTGTTTACAATTTCGGGACAGTATGTCGTAGACATTCATTGAACTCTTTTGGCCATTACCCAGAACTATTTCTGGCACGCCACACCATATTCCAGAACTGTTTTCGGCTCGGTACGCCACATCTCAGAACTATTTTCGGTTTGGCATGCCACCCGTCTCCTTCCGCTTGCCATCACCATCACCACGGCGCCCACAGCAGCACTAAGACAGAAATCCCTCTCAATGTTTGGTTAGTGGGTGGGTAAGCTGAAACCAACGGAATGTCCCGCCAAGTTCACCATGTAACCCCGGCTTCTTTTTGGCCGTAACTCGTTGGCTCGGAAGGAAAATTCTGGCGTTACCAACACCGGGCGATTACAGTAGAACGAAGTCTGATGCATGTATAATGAAACATTGTTGTGACTAGATCTCGTTTGGACCAGTGTGTACACATCACATTCGCCGAACCACACCAAACGCATCTGTAGGACCGATTGACGAGGGTAGGTAGCGAACGAGGGAGGGAGGGAGGGAGGGAAGGTAAGGTGATTTGGAGATGGGTAAGTAGTTAGAGAGGAAGGAAGGAAGAGAAGTAGATTGGGTGGTGCCAGGGAGAGAGGGAGTCAGAGAGGTAGGAAGATCAGTAAATAGTGTGTGTGTGGGGGGGGGGGGGAGGAGGTAGTCAGGTAGGCATTTAGGTAGGCAGGTAGTAAGATCAGTAGATGGGGAGTCAGGGAGGTAGAAAGGAAGATCAATAGATGGGGAGGGAGGGAGGTAGATAGGAAGGAAGGAAGAAAGATCAGTAGATAGGTAGGTAGGTAGGTAGGTAGGTAGGTAGTGTCAGTGATAAGAGATAAGGTAGGAAGGAAGGTAGCCAGGGAAGTAGGAGATGTTAAGATTGGTAGATAATGAGGGAGATAGGTAAATAGGGAGATGGGGAAGTAGGTGGGCATACATTTTCGGTGGAAATAAATTCAAGCCTGGGAAAAGGAGTAAGTAAGCTTGCAGAAATGTTTGATGTCAGCGCTTAATTCTTTCTGTCACGAAAGTATCGATGTTTCATCCGTGCGTAATGTGCCCTAACTAGGAGGGCAGGTGACCCTTCTTGCACCAGCACACATCCGGTATTCCACCCACGGGTAACCGGAATAACTGTATAGTATCCTTGTATTTTGGAATCTATTCATCCCATACAGTGGCGCCTAGAATTTGACAAGCTTTGTCACTGCCATCCAATAGAGCTGTGTCTAGAATTTAACAGGCTTTGTCACTTCCATCCGATACAGCGGCGCCTAGAATTTAGCAAGCTTTGTCACTTCCATCCAATAGAGCTGTGTCTAGAATTTAACAAGCTTTGTGTCATATCCATCCCTTACAGCGGCGTCTAGAATTTAACAAAGGTTTGTCCCTTTCATCTCAAACTGCGACTATTGAACGAGAGGACCAAGACGATGTAACTATCACTGTCATAGCCAGAAGCTCCTCTCCAGTCTTCCACTCTCTGCTTTTTCTCGTGTGTGTGTGATTTCATACGTATAATTCGATTTATTCTCTGTACAGCCTGTGATAATTACACAGACACATTCATGTACTGGGCATTTTCACATTGACTTAATGTGTAAAAGTTAATTAAATGTACGTTATGAAATCATAAGGGTTTGTGTATGACTTGTGTGTTCAGTGTATTCTACTTAATCTTATTTTATTTTTTCTTATTTAGTTTAGTTTAGAATGGATACGCAGAGTACTATACCCTATACTAAACTATTTCTTTGGACTTTCTCTGGGCCACAATGTCCCATAATTAAATTCTATACAAGGATATGGAAGGAGCTTTTGCTGTCGTCTTGGCAGTCTCGTATGAAATGACAGTGGAAGCACATAAAGATGGACTTGTCGAATATTATAGGAATCTACGGTAATCGGTTTTCAAAGAGACCCGGCGAATTGGAAATCTTTAGTAATCGCCCACATCATGCCTGGGCCACCGTGACATCCCGCCCAGATGTTCGGAAGGATGAGGTTGCGTGAAAGGGATGGGCCAGACCCTGGTACAGACACACATACATTTTGTTCAGTATTCGCTTTATCTTGAGTTGAGGATTACACCATTGGAAGATACTGGCAGAAGTGTCATGGGATTTTATCAAAGACAGTCGGTGCCGTAACCGTATGTGTCACTTGGAGTCGGTGAATATGTAAGTGACTATTCTAGGATTATCCAGCTGGCTATCAGTCTGTCCACCTGTCCGTTTGTCGGATCGTCCGTCCGTCTGTCAGTCTGTCTGTCTGTCTGTCTTCACTTTCTTTTGTATGTACCTACCTTCCTACTTATCTTTCTGCCTTTTAGTGTAGCCATCTGTCTACTTTTCTGTCTGTTTGTCCGCCCATCTTTCTGTCTGTCGTTCGATCCATCTGCCTTCGTGTATACTATCTGCTTGCCTGCCTGTCCATCAGTCTTATATATCTATCTCTTGTCCTTTTGTCAAGCCATTTCTTGGTCTGTCTACCTGTGAGGGAACTGAGCAGGTGTGCTCATAGTTTTCCCAACAATGTTGACAGACTAGGTCACAAGTCAATATTTATCTCTTCAGTTTCACTTCAGAGCCCCACTTTCATGCTACAGCTGCTATAGCCCAAAAATTAGGTCACAGCCACTTGTGAGGTCCTCTTAGCATCTGTGGGATACTGCTGTCTCAGATACTTGTAGAGATATTTGTATATACAAAGTAGTTTGTATCTCAGCATGAAAGGAATGGTTAACTCTTTCAATATGGCTATTGGTTTTACACGATCTCTGATATAAGGGTAGTCGATACCTGTAGGACTGTATGTATTAGTATTGTTGTTGCCTTGATTACCAGCTTTGTTACCAGTATCATGAATTATGGAAATTTTACAAGTTCCGTTTTACTAAGTAGGTGACAATTTCTACATACCATGCACGTGCCTCTATAAGCACATGTTCTGCAGCCTGCCGAGAGTGATGTGCCTAATTCTCTATCTTGAACATTTTCTCCCTTGTGTATATTTTATGTGATGGAGAAACCCATCCAATTTGGCATTTATTGTTGTTGTTGTTTTTTTTTTAATATGTATTACATGTATATGAAGCTTTTGGTTGGTACTGCGATCGTGAGACAGTATTAAAGTGCAATCTTGAATCAGTATGTTCAGATTATTGCAACCAGACATTTTTTTTTAAATAGCTAAAGTAAAAACTTTTAAGATGGGACTTATGCCATGCACGGGGTAGTTAGACATGGATAATACTGCTGCCTTCATTGAAAGACTTTATTGTGGGAGATTCATCGTGAGATAACTGTAGTACACATTGTACACATCTATTCTTTGTTGCTAATAGCGTCTCCCATTAGAAAGCGCACTGGAGTTATTTCTACGCATTTTCATAAACCCTTTCTTTCACTTCAGGAAAATACTCGATTGGTTGGTTGGTTGGTTGGTTGGTCGGTCGGTCGGTCGGTCGGTCGGTCGGTCGGTTGGTTGGATTAGGATTTGAGGGCGCATTAGTGCGACTAGACTTTATTGCACCTATACCACGACAGAATACCTCGAGTAAATCCCTGTACGAGCCACTTCTCATTCCATTTCGTTCTTTGCGAGCTCTGCGTAACCGAAGAAATTGCATCGCTCTCTTTTTGCGTCATTTGAGTCTAAATACACTCATTCCAGTAGTGAGAGTTTACCTTATACGATAAAATTTGCCAGTTGCACTTTACCGCTAGGTCTATCATGCACACTTTGGATTACCTGGGGTGTCGCTCTGTGTGTAAACTGGAAGTACCTTTTATTCTCTCCGTCATTCGCCCGTTTATTCAGTGCGATCTTGCACCACCTACGTATTGAATACGAAGATAGCCTTGTCAGTGCAATTACTTTTTTTTTATCTAGGGGTTCTCTCTCTATCTGCGAGCCGCAGTGTGCAGGGGAGTGATCTCAGTTTACGTTTCGTTGATGCAAGTATGTTTTTAAAAAAAAAAATGAGTTGCAGTTGGGCTAAATATAGTCCACATACAGAGTAAATGAGAATAATATCGCAGCCCCATAATACATGTACTGAAAACCGATATAGATATTGGTGAGGTTTGATTTTACATTCGTACAGTTGTTGTGAGGCCAAAATTGAAAGAGAAAAGATATGGGAGATTTTTTAAAAGTGCATCTTGCAGCGTTTTAATTCGAGACAGTGAAAAATACATCGATGTTTTGAACTTGGCAACAGTAACATGTAACACACAGCTTACTGGAAACAGATTGTGAAGCTGAGCTGTTTGGGACTTGGGGGTAAATGGACCAGAGAATAGGATAGAAAAGAAAATGAAACTGTTTGTACTTCTAGAATGTGAACACTACGAGTCTCTTTGCCGGCTGCAACCTGTTTGCAGTCCATATACATACTTATGTGGGTCACTCAGGTAGCAAGTGAGGAAAATATCGAATTCCTGAAGCTGAACTGAAACCTTTTAATAAAATATTATCTGCATGTATGAATGTGCTGTATGTATTACATTTAGGCAGGGGGCAAGGGTAGGGAGGAGTGTGGAGCGTTTGTAACATTTTGTTTCAAGAGGAACCCCCAGTACTTGGAAGAAGAAGAGGAAGAAGAAGAAAGAAAAGAAAAAGATGTTGAGTAGGCTGATATAATATCTTTCTTTGCAAGGGACTGTCATGGTTCGTTGTGCCGGGTATACGTGAAATGCATTGTAGTCTTATGTCTTAATAAATTAAGTAGCAGTAGGCTAGTGGCACTGTACGCTAACTGCTCTGCAGATACCAGTGTTACGACATACAGGATTTGACATCTGTCACTTTCGGTTACTAGTGTTGTTGGTCCACTGCATGCTAAATATAAGGGCCAGGTCGTCATTTGCGTTATCAAACACTGCAGCTCCTGTGACTCACGAGACCATTATTGTATTGTAATAAACCATATTCAGTTCACGCCAGTGATCCGTTGGCACGCTGCAAAAAAAAAAAAAAACAGTCTACAACATACAGACTGATGTTCTGGCCCTCAACTTTGCATGAAAATGAATAGTAATAATATATACAACCCTTGTAACCACGAAGTGACGACGTTGTAGATGAGTTGGCGTGGTTTTCTATTAACTGGCCTCATAGGCTGTTCAGTGCACCGAAAGGTTTGCTCCATCCATAGGGCGGTATCTGTTATCTATAGACTAATAAATAAATGATATCACCCAGCACTTGATAATATTATCAAAGGAAGTGATGATTTTAATTAAATTTAAATGACTTCACGTATAATACTGTCCTGTCCGTTAAGTTTCATCCTTACACATGAACAGGATATTGTTATTAGCAGTATATCATTATTATTATTATTATTATTTTAGTAAGTAGGATGTAACGGAGAAAATTAAAATAGTGCCTAGTGGAGTATATATTATCTACAGCAATATATATAGGAAAGATATTATGAGCATGCCTTAGTGTCAGATTTAGCTGTAATCGTGACAGCAGACACTTGAGCTTTTGCATTTTTCTGTAAAATTGTTTCGATTCGGGACTTTCTAAATGTGACTCACGTTTGAAGTGTTTCTAAATTTGAGGCCCCGTTCAGACAAAGGGCGTATGCTCATAACAATAACAACGACATTGTCGTTGAAAACATAAGAATAAAGAAAGAATCATCCATTGCGTGTGACTACTTAAGACAAGCCATAAGAGGTGGGAAAAACTCGGCTGCAGTAAAGCAATGATTGTTTTGCACATACTAACTTATATCGTAAACATCCTAGATCGCAGCCCCATAAATAGATTGTCGCAACTGATATTGCTGTCATTTAGGGAACAGAACACATTATAGATATATAATAAGATTTTGTTCAGCATCAGTTCTACATTGTATCCTTGTATTTTAAAATGTATTGTACTATGGAAATCTGCAGTCACTGTGAACATTTATTGAGTCTTTTATCATTACCTAGCTTTTGCTAGATGTGGAATTGTTACATGTTCTATAAAATTAGAGTATTTATTGTTAATGTAAGTAATGCTAGAGAAAGATTGAAACACGCTGCTTTCAGTAATTAAGCACTACATGTAATATACTAACGTAAATGTAGGCCTAACTGTTCTGTGCATTTTGCATGTACACACCTCTGTGAAGTAGAGTGTGTGAGTTGACCTTTGGCAAGTGAGTACTGATGGCTTTTACATGATAAATACGTTTATGATAATGAAAATTGTAATTTTCCTTGTGTAGGCTGAAACAAAGCTCCAGAAACAGTGTTTTTGGATCGTTTATTTTGACGTTTATGGCCCATTGACTTGTGATTTAGGCGAAAGAAATGGAAAGAAGAAATAGATAGATAGATAGATAGATAGATAGATAGATAGATAGATAGATAGATAGATAGATAGATAGATAGATAG
>JBCAUA010051611.1:0-11606 GCA_038406235.1 Peronia verruculata
ATACATACATACATACATACATACATACATACATACATACATACATTTTACATACATACATACATACATACATACATCATACATATATATATAGGCCTACATACATACATACATACATACATACATACATACATACATACATACATACATACATACATTTTACATACATACATACATACATACATACATACATACATACATACGCACGTGTGCGCACACGCACATACACATATACACACAGAGGGACAGAGAGAGAGAGAAGACAGACAGGATGTACAAATAAATTCAGAGGATGCTTCAATAACGACACCAGTTTATTTTCTAGGCCAAGGGCAGGGCAATTTAAAAAAGAGAGAGAAAGAGAGCGTTAGAAATAGTGTTTCAAGCTGAGAGCACAAGAGTTAGCTGTGGTGTCTCATAAGTGCTGAAACGACGTATTCGTGTGTCTTCAAGATACGGAAATAAATAAAGAAGGGAACGAATGTCGCTTTGAAAATATGACAATCTGTTTATTATTAAAACCATCGGTCATAACTAGTCTGCATTCCAGTGTCAATTGCAAACACATATGATTTAATGTCCCCTTAAATTCACTTGACACATACATTTTCATCTAAATCATTATTTTTGATAGACAAGTTAAACATTTAAACACTGGGATATTCACACATTCTTGTTTCTCGTGTGGCCCTGTGATCTCTGATTAGACCAATTATCCTGCGCTGTAGATCTAGTCAGCGAAAGTCAACTGGAGGAATGTGGAGTTAACACGTCCCATAATGGCATTATCTTCAAGTCTCCTCAAGGGGGCTGAACATTGTAATGAAATGCAGCGGCAGGGTTGCAGTAAAAAAGTTTGCTTTACCTTAAATGAACAGGATAAAAAATCGTGAATATGGTATGCGGGTGTTGTGTTGCTCCGTTTTACATAAGTGAAAAGGTTTGAGTTACGTTGTCGTTACTCCTGTTCTTGCTGTTCATATTATTGTTCATGAACACAAGGAGAAGGGGGAAAAAAAAAAAGGATATTGTTCGTTTTTGCAGATGGCTTCTTTTGGGGGGGGGGGGGGGTCCGACCAACGAGATTAGCAGTGCAGATAGCCATTAGCTTCTAATGAAATTTTTCCTTCCGAGTAAGCACTCGCATAACCGCCACCATCTGAATCCCGTCAGCAATTAACAAACAAGACATCCATGCTGGCCTTTGATGTTGGCGAGAGGTTTTGATACCATCTCGATGTTCACAGCATGGGGTAGTATCTAATAAGTGTATCAAGATCAAAGAAAAGTTTGTTTAAGAAAGCTCACAGAATTGACTCGCTGCAGCACTTCATTTTTCTTGTGTCCTATTTTTTATCTCTTTATTACATTCGCTGTCAAATAGCAGTTGTAAATCTAAACCAATTTACTGGCAGATGGCAATATTTGAAACTCAGCCTCTCTCCCCCCATTTTCATCCTATCCCCCAAATGAGGGGGATAAAAAAAGGGGGGGGGGGAGAGAAGAAATTATATCTCTAGATAGTTCTCTTTGTTTGTTTGTTTGTTTCGTTTCGTTTGTTTCTTTATTTTGATGCCCTTGGGCTCGGGCAGCTGTTATGTTGTTAGGCATGGCACAGATGTTTCCATTAGAATACGGTTTGCAGAGGGCATTGACTACATATGCATAATTGGTCTGTCCTTGCCAGAATAATGATGATCCGGTCTTGGAAGATGAACATTTCGTGGTGTGATTCTGTCAGTTAGTGAGTTGTCAACACAAAACGATGCGTTGGATGCGGTGTGTGTTCAGAACAGAAGTCGGCGAAGGAAGATAGTCTATAGTATTTATTATGGTCATGATAACTAGATCAGAGGAAGAGAATGGTGTCGGTCTGTCGACAAGGCACTTACAAACAGTGATAGAAACAACAACACCAACAACATTATTGTAGCGAGAAATGTTTGCTCTTGATTGTTTAAAAAAAAAAGGTCTGTTGGCTTGTCACAGTATACATTGGGCTAGCAGCGTTGTTAGATGGACTGCCTGAAACATAAAATCAGGATGAAGATTAAAGACGGGGATGGAAATAATCATTTTCTTCCCATATTTTGATTTCATTTGAATCCTAAACCCTGGCACATACCAAATTGATTGTTCTGTTTTGTTTGGGGGAGGGGGGAGGTATTGTTTCGTTTTTCGTTTTTTTTTTTTAAATGTCAATGCTACAGTTGCAAATGCTTGCGTGTTTTCTCTATCTGTGATGCGCTGCCTCAACGAAGCTGGTGATTTCCGACCCCCTTTGTGACAACGTGGCAGTGAAATGCAATAATTTGCATCCCTGGCATAATATGCACAGAAAGAGATCCTTTGAAACTACTTAAGACAGGCATAAACTGCAGTAGTTTATTTCAATGAAAAACTTGATTTGTTCCATGAACGTTTCGTGGTCTAATTTTCTACATATCCTTCAAGGATTAACTGACACAACGCACGTTTCTTCTCTCCCCCCCCCCCCCCCCCCTCTTTTAGTGGGGCAGCCAGTCACAGATGGACTGCCATTGTGTGCAGGTTTGATCGTCTTCTGATCCCTATGCGTGCACCCTATGAGATTCCTCTTGAGAGCGATACCGTATTAAATACATTCAGTCTGGTCTTGGATAAACATTGATTTAAGGGTTCTTTCTCCTGGATATCAGCCCCCCCCCCCCTCCTTTTCCCCCTTTAACCATATCTCCAAAAACAGAAACAGTTTGGAATTTGGAATTGCCTACGATTTTCCAAAAACAGAATTGCCGAGTGAAAACGATGGATTAATAAGACAGTGCTTAAATAGTTTTTTTCTGTTTTTTTCTTGAATTTTAAAAAAATATTGATTTCATCAGTATGGGACATACATGTATGAATATCGTGGGTCCAATTACAAATGGTTGAATAGATCTTATCCTGGACTTCTGATGGAAGGTGATATCCTCTCACGAAGCCTGTGGTGTTTCATGGTGTTAATTCTAGAAGAATACATGGTAACTAGACCTAGGTAACTATAGACCAACGAAAGTCAAAGCCTGTCTCCTTACCATTTCTCCAATTTCTTGCCCATTAGAGAGTGAAAGCCAAGTCAAGAGTTGTCAGATTCTTTGAATCATTTCCTCATCACGTATTTGTCCTATTGCATTACTGGCGTGCTGAAATTTTCTTCCCACATTTCCATTATGATTTTCATAAATCTCTCTATCGTTCCCTTGTGGAGAGGACAGGTGGTTGTCATATTTTTGTCTCCCAAAACGTTGAGCAGATTTTGAAGGCGCTTTTGTGTTGTGACGGATAATTAATTACATCTGTCAGAGCATGTCCCAATGTAATTGTCATGGTTTAACGTATCAGTCATGGTTTAACGTATCAGACTAACGAATTTAACTTTCATTATTTCCTTTTTCCATGTTTTTTTTTCTGTTACTCTCTCCATCCTTCCTGTAGGCCTTTTCTTAAATGCCAAGCTACCAAATAACGTCTGCCTAGTCTTCCTGGCTTCTCTAAAAGTTGTACAAACCAGTGCGTAAACAGTAAGCAATTGATCGAAGATGGATGCACGGTGTTTGTTCTCTAAGATAACGTTTTATAAAAGGCGTATTCACTTCATTGAAAAGCGCGTAAATGGCGACCGCTCAGCGAATTGGCATCTTCCTTTGGTTCACATAACTTCAAGTGTGCTTTTATGTAGGCATGTTCTATAGACCAAAACAAACAAACAAACAAACAAAAAAGCACAAAAAAAAACCCAGTCTGTTTAATATAATAATGCGGAAAAGACCAACCAAGACAAGCCCCCGCACACATGTTTTGTTTTGTTTAGTAAATGACCTATAAACTCTATATCTTATCACTTATGATCATCTTAATGATCTTCCATCACCGTCTTTGATGAATGATTGACATTCCATTATCAACAACCTCCTTATTTCCAGATAATTTGTTTGAAATCGCAACTCAAATTTTTTTGTTGTTGTTGTTTTTTTCAGTTTTATATCGCCCTGTGTCTTTCACCAGACCTAGCCTAATGTCCCTCTCTTACCCTGTGAGTCTTTTAGGGATTCTTTATCTTTCTATCTGATCCTCCACTACTCATGGTCTATGTTTACTATCTACTTGTCTACCGCTTTAGAGATAGCTCCATACTTGGCCCACCTTTTGCTGGTTTGTTTATTGTTTTACTTGTGTTTCCGGCATGCTGCTTTTATTTATTATTTATTTGTTTGTTTTATAATGAGGAAAGGCTTTGCAGTAGCTGTGAATGATGAAGCAGGATTTATTAGGAAAAGGTGGGGCAATATGGAGGAGCCCTTATTTCTTTCCTTGCCACTTTTTAGACTTCTTAATTAGGAATCCACATTTGAGGGTTGTTTTGTTATTGTTGTTTTAGTTGTTGTGTTGATGATGTTGTCGTTTGTTTGTTTGTTTGTTTGTTTTTTCGATGGAAAATTTTCTAAGCAAATAGGAAATAAATATTGACCGTTCTATATAAAACTGAAGAAGCGTTGAACGTAGAAAAAGAAAAACACAACAATGATGCCAATAAATGGATGATTTTTTTTTTGTTTTTGTTTTTTGTAATAGGTCTTCATTTTCTGATACGAGCTAATGACACTTTTCTTTATTACAATTATTAAAATTTTTGTTTTGTTTCGTTTTGTTTTGGTTTGGTTTATTTTTTGTTGTTGTTGTTGTTTTTGGTTTTGTTCGTTTTGTTTGTTTGTTTGTTTGTTTGTTTGTTTGTTTTTGTTTTTGTTGGTTTTGTTTTGTCTCCTTGCAGGAATGTTCCTGTTTTGGTGGTGTTTTTGCCATCATGGGATAAATTTCAAGGCAACCAAAATAGAAAAAAAAAAAGGAGAAAATCTGTCAATAAATGTAGGAAAGTCTGGCGTGGCTAAGTCAAGAAATTGCGAATCATTTCGGCAAGCAGATCCCACACTACAAAAAGCGTATCTACATTCTGTGATTCCAGTGATCTGTGGGCGGAATTTTTATGAGTAGTCGATTTTGATGATGGTCCACTCTTCTCTCTTTATGCCTTCAATAACAGTTAACCACTAATGTATAATATCTTTTTCAGAGAAGCGCCGTTTGATACCAGTATTTTCAAACACATTATATTTAATGCTTGCCCTTTTTTCCCCACTGCTCCACTTTCTATTTTATCTATCTCTTCCTCTTGTCAATTTGCTCTCTCCCGAAATGTCTTACGTTATTGTCAAAACTGAACCATCTCGAGATATTTGTTTGCTTAAAGTTTACCATTGTATCTGCCCACATTCATCACTTTTAAGTGCTATCGTAAACTTGCGTAAATCTTTTGCACAGAGATATTTGTCTTTACGCACAATGCCACTTACACCTTAGCTTGATTCTGCTGTTAACTCTTGCGCACATTTAACCTTGTCAGCTATCAGCAGATTCTTGAATTTGCCTACTTGGAAGCATATTGATACTCAAGTATTAAACCTGGAGGCTGTGGCTTGAAACTGTTTGCTTCCTCTCGAATGAGGTAAAGTATCAAGCATTTGCTTTCAGGTAGCACTATTGTATGTTAGTTTTCAGGTCACTCTACCGCTGCCATTTTGTTCCCAGGACCACACTGAGTCATAGTCTTGTTTATTAAACGAACATCAACCTACTTAAGTTTGTAGGGCAGGCTGTAAAGGTAAAGATCTCCCGCCATGGAAGTACTAGTGTATATGTACTTTACTATGTCGTACACGAACTCAATGGTTCTAATTTGATATAGAGCTGTCACTTAGGTTTACAAAGTACGCGTTTTGGGGCTATGTTACAGCGCAGTTTGGGTTTACAGAATCGCACATAAGACAATAGTGTATTCAAGGATTCAACTCACTGCTGAATTTGACTTACTTTCTTTGTAATTACTTGTCTCACCAGATGTGAAAATCTTCAACGATCGACTCTCACTGGGTTTGCCGCATGATTATGGACACATTATCTGCGGACAAGAATAGGAGATTGTTGTATGGTTATGGTTTTTATAAGCTTTTCAACCTCCTGTAGTGGTGGTTATCTCAGCTGTCCACAACCGTGGTAAAAAAATAACATAACACTAATGTGTTATGTGTTCATTGAATAAGATTGTTGTACTCAGTCCTATTACTCCCCTATACCAGACTTAATGAGGTATTAAACAAGCAGTGAAAAAGAAGGAAAAAAATATTTTTGCGCCCTTTGCCTGAAACATATACTATGAGAAATTCCCAAGAAAAGTATGACGTAAAGAGAATATTTTCTTCTTATTGTTTTCTTCCTATTGTTAATAATTTTATCCATTTTTTTTTTTTTTTTGCGATCAGCTTTCGAATTGCAAGTAGTAAAAGGATTTCTCCCTCTTCACTCTTCTTTTGTCTGGCAAAGGGAAGTAAAATTCTGGTCATAATGATCTCCCCTAACACAAGTCCCTCTTTTGGAAGGGGCAGATAATCTGCGAAACGATCTCCCATTAAAACAAACGGTGCTGCAGCGAGTTTGTGTGTGTGCGCACGTGTATATATGTGTGTGTGTGTGTGTGTGTGTGTGTGTGTGTGTGTGTGTGTGTGTTTGTGTGTGTGTGTGTGTGAGAGAGAGAGAGAGAGAGAGAGAGAGAAGAATTTTTGTGGATAGAAATTTGGAAATCTTGCCAGGACAGCAGCGACTCTGCCTTTCTCTTCATTTGATTTATAACTGAGAAATACGGGATTTCCGAAATATATTCACTCTTATCCGAGAAGGCTAGGCGTCAGGCGTCCCTAGCTAAGAAGTCATTGAGTCACAGAAAAAAGCATGGGTTTTAATCCTCCAAGCTTTCCCATCTCCCCGGTAGAATTCGAGTTTCGAACCCACGACATAATAGTTCTGTTGGTGAGCCTGAGCCATAGCGCCCCCCCCCCCCTCCCCACACACGGATCCAATGTCAACACTGGAATACTCGTTCCATAATGGCATACAGGCCTAAACTTTTATTAACTGAATCCCAGTAGTGAACAGTCTAGAAACACTGGAGTTTCAGCAATGTTCTCCGACACCCCCAAGGGTTAACTCAGTGTCCCTGCCTTTTAAGATTAAATTTTCTTGACAGTTGTTTCAGCGCTGTAGATGAGAGTTTTTTTTTTTTTTTTGGTTTAAATTAGAAGTTAAAAAATAGTAAACTCAACAAAGCGTGAAAGATTTTCATCAAAACCATTTTCTGGATGACAAGCTTGGAAAAAAACACCATTGTTTAGTTGAATGGATGCCAAGGTCATCTTGTGGTAGTGCTGAAATGAACGTTCCGACCTCAAGCGAGAATTCTAGTTCCTTCTTTATTAAACATCCTCATTTTCTGACACGTATCTTTCATTATGTGTGCGGCCTTTTCTTAATACATCAGTTTATTTTCTCGTCTTTCACTTTCTTTTTTCTTTTTTTGGAAACACTATCCCTCATCTCTACTTATAATCGTTTTCTCATTTGTTCATATTTTTTCTCCTCCGTGTTTTGTCCTCTAAATGTTTGTTTCATACTAAGTTTGTCTCCTATGTAGGTCACCGATCATTTCGGTGAGTGATGCAATATTCGTCTTTCCGCCGGATGTCTGTCTGTATTCGGCGCGGCTGGCGCAGCTGACAGCTAGGTGGTGAGTGCAATTATACATAACTATAACTGTGCAGTACTGTACCTACAGTACAACACATAGTACTGTACTGCAAAGAAAAACTGTAATATTGCTAGTTTTACTATTTTCAATTATTGTATTACTCTTATTATTATAATAATTATTATTATTATTACAGTACTAATATGTGTGGCGTGTTAGCTCAGTGGTTTGTGCTGAGGCCTTTGGAAGCAGAGGTCGGTCGTTCGAATCGCAACGGTAGCACGTTGTATCCTTAGGAAAGATACTTAACACACAATTTTCCTCAGCCCACCCATCTGTAAAACGGGTACCTGATGTACACCAGGAGAAGTACAGTGGCGCTGCACTGCGGCGACGCGGTCTGAAATGGCCATGTCAATTTCCCCTCTTGGGGGGGTCAAGGGATGGTACTTTTAACTTTTTTTTTTAAATAGGGGACGTTATCCGTCGAGGTCTTGGCTACTAAGCGCCAGATAAGTGAGAGATTACTGTATTCCAAAAACTGGACCACTCACACATTCTCGTTCACACCAATCCATTCTTCAGATGTTCAGTTTGAATGTACGAACTTGCAGTTGACATCCATAGTTTGTCCTCGTTCCTAGATCTATCTCTCACCACTTCAAGTGCCTACGACAATGCTGAATCACTCACTGCCTTAACACTTTGCATGCCAACTGCAATAATAAACGTTTCTGAAATTCGCAAAAGTGCAGCAAATGATGAAAATATGTTTCAGGCACCTCCATATTTGTATCTTTTCAGGTAAACTATTAGAATCTTCCATAACTCCATGTTTCTACCTGACGGTCGTTAGATGGGTCCTAATGTCTTGACAGGGAAAGTGTTAACGTATCTATGTGTCTGCCATTCTGGGCATTGACGTCATATAGTTTGAAGATGTAAACAACAAGAACTAACGATATTCCAGTCCAATACCCGCAGAATGTTACAGGAAATTTACTTTGTCGGTGCTTAGAGGTAAAACTAAAACACATACACACACACACAAAAAGCGCACACATATTTACATGCGCGAGTGCAAAAGAACAACAACATCAACAACAATAGCATCAACAGCAAAATAACCAAAAGAAGACTTGCTAGATATTGTATTGTGACAGAGCTAGGCGATCATAACTGTCCGTCCCTCTCATTGACTGGTGCTCTTAGAGTTAACTTTCCACGTTATGGAGTTTATATCTTGTTGTCAAAGATGATTCAGACTTTAACAACTAATTGTTGGTCTACCTGGCTTTTGTTTGTGGCTCATACTTTATGTCAAATTAATCTTTCCATGTCATCTCTTCAGTAAAAATGGCTCTGGAATTTCCACTGCTCCTCTCCAATTATACACCAAGGCAATGGCTGAACATTGATTTTGTTTCAGGACTTCCGCGTTTGGAATTTTTAAATCCATGTTTTAAGTATTGTGAAAAGTAATACAGATATATTTTCTTTGCCAAAGCAACTGCAAAAGTTCAGATCATGGCTCAAAGGTGTGAAGAAAATTGCATCGAACAGCTGGAATGTTGGTACGGGGCTTGAGGTATAAGGTAAGGTTTTTGTTTGTTGGTGTTGAGGTTTAAGGACACATCAGCACAAGCATTGCTATATTGCGCCAAATAAGGTAAAATATCTTTACACGTCAAGAAGAAGAGAGGAAAGGGAGCGGGACAGGAGCAAGGAGAGACAGAAGAGATGTCACCCCTGGAACATCAAGGATGACATTCTACGGGAGTCATCCCACCGCTGGCGGGCTTTCACCACCTGTAGGTGGTAGGCAGAGAACCTACTTTTTTACAAGTACCTCGGGCCCCCCGTAGGGGAAGCACGACAAGGAATGGGTGCGACTAGGTAACTGTCTGAATAGAATCTGATTGTAAGTTGTACAAGGGATGGAGAAAAGGTGGTGCATCAGTTACCTACTTTTTTTTTTTTAAACATGTTGTTTTATATGACAAATTTATTTCTTTATCGTTGTTGCTATTACTGTTGCTTTGTTTGTTTGTTTGTTTGTTTGTTTGTTTTTTCATTCTTCAAAGCGTATTTCCCAACTGAATACCCCGAAAACAATGCAGCTCAAATTTTGTATTGCTAAATCGTGCTTGTCAGTTGAAAACCGAACTTTTGTAAGACATTCATTGATTTCGCATTGAGCCTAACTAAACCACAGGCTTGCACAATCTACGAACAGGTCCAGGCCGGGCTTTATGCTATGACACGTTCATTGCAGTCGTGCCGTGAAAAAACAACAAACAAACAAAAAAAAGTTGTCCTCAACTCAATGACATATTGCCTATACAGTATTATGTTCTACACATCCGTCAGCATTCTTTCCTATAGTAATCGTGCTGATTCGCCTTTAAATCCCAACACAAACAAACAAACAAACAAACATCCTCTAAAGCCAAGTGAACCTGACACGGGAAAGCAATCTCATCAAAAAAAAAAAAAAAAATTAACGTATTAAGTTGATATCATATCTGAGGACTTGCCTGTGAAAAACAACAACAACAACAACAATAACAACACAAAACAAAACAAAAAACAAGGCAAAGGATTATCATAACGTCGGTATGTTTTCAAAAATGCCGCTCGTTTCTCTGACAAACTCTGACTTCACGCTGCGGTATTTAGACCCCATCATTAATTTTATCCCATCTCCTGTTATTACTTAGGTTCTGGGGGTTCTCATTCATTCAGGCCGTGCATCGTCACAACAGGCGTGAAACTTCAAACAGGTATGTTATATAATTATTACAGCACCAAATTATAATCAATCCCCATTCAATTTTCTCTCAGACTGCTCTGACGTCATGATAACTATTTTCGTCTCCGGTAAATTAACACTGCGCGCCTATTGTGTTGTCCTTTTCATCAAGACTCAGTCTGACCATTTTGTTCAGTTATTACTTTTTCCGACTATGCATAGGTGAATGAAGAGGTGATAACAACGAACAAACACGTGCCGAAATAGGGACGGCTAAGACGATGAGATAGGTTTCCGTTTTACATGACTACCAATGAAGCAAATTATACCACAACTCTGGCCTGAAGATGCTGGAAGTCATTTTAGTATCGTTAAACTTATCATGTCACTATTTCCAACGACACAAGCGCGACGTGAATGTTACGTATTAACGAACGTGAGTAGTGATGAAGGTAGTTGATTAATGACTGTGTTTCGGTTCTACATGTTACCCTGTTAGTTTGTAGGCCTTTCAGCTTTCTGAGAACGGCTGTCTTGTTCTACATGATTTAATCGAGCAAATTATGGGACACTATTACGTCATTCTTTTTTTCTTTTTTAAGCTGTGTTCAACACACCGCTGACGCTATTACCAAAGACACACGCGAGTGCTGTATGCGCGTGAGCGATTCAGTAATGCAGGCAGTTGAGAATGAGTTTCGGTTCTAGATAACGTCAAGCACATTCTACGACAACTAAGGCCTGCCGATCTTGATGGTCACCACTCGTATCCTGCATCGACAGAATAAGAGCGTTATCTGATACTGCATGCGTGAGTGCTTTCGTGTGAACGACCATGCAGAATAATGAAATGATGGCAGATCAGAGATACCGTCCAGTTTAAAGTAAATTGTACCACAAGAAAGAGAGAAGGACAGAAAGAAAGAAGGAAAGAAAAAAAGGAAGGAAATTAATAAAGGAGGTAGAAATAAACGATGAGAGGGAGGAGTGAAGGAGAGAGGAAATGAAGTACAGATGGAAGGAAAAAAAGAAAGGAAGACAGTGCGGAAAGAAAGTAGAAAGGAATAAACAAAGGAAGGCCAAAAAGAGAGACTGGACAACAGGAAGGAATGAAGAAATGAAAGTAGAAATGGAGGATTCAAGGAGGAAAGGAAAGAAGGAAGAAAAGAAATAAAAATATTTAAAATATATAGCGGTTTACGCGCGCTTCCTAAAAGTCCTTAGTATACTGGGGGGGGGGGGGGGGGGGGGGGAACCCTT
>JBCAUA010051622.1:0-11606 GCA_038406235.1 Peronia verruculata
AAGAGTGACACAAAATACAAAATGATATAAAATAGTCAAACATAAGAGTAATATAATGATACAGAAAACATAAGTCAGGCGAATGATACACTCACAAGCAGACACTGAAAGCATAAATAAAAAAAAAGGAAGAAGAAAAACGAAAGAAAGTAAGCGAAGGATAACCAAAGAAAGAAACGGAGGCCGTGAGACAGACAGAGAGACAGATACACACAAAGACATATAGACAGATGGGCAGCCACACATGGATCCCGGAGACAGAAAGGTGGTGTATAAATCATTTAAGAAGACAGGCCCTTGAATACATGCATACTTGTCCAAAATCAATTAAAGACCAAATTCAAGCGCCCGTCACAGCTCAACTATCGCTCGATCATTCGATTTCGAATTCGAAAAAATCATCACCTCGAGCTCTCCGCCAAGATCGGGTACGGGCCAAGTTGGTATTGAGCCAGATGAAGGCTCTGAATAATTTAATTCATTGTTTGCTGCATTGGTATTATTTCACGACAAAAGTGCAGAAGTGCCTATAATGTATAGATTGCTGTACCCGCAGGAGGTTGAAAGGCGTAACCGTAATAGTATAGTTCACTACTGTCGTCCCAGCGATTTCTTGTCTACAGAACTGTTCAAGATGTAGATCTACACGATTTCGTTCTATTCTTACTGTTGGTAAGGTTTGATGAATATGGAGAAGTGTCGAATGGAAGATAATTTCTTTCTCAGTTATAGCATCGATTGTCCTCCCGCTGGCACTCGTGAAGATTTCGCCGTTGGTGGGGGAGCATTAATGATGTTACACAAGTTGACAAAGTGTGAGAAACAGAGAGAATGAGCTGTTACCAGCAAAGCAGTTTGATACCTCCAGACACACCTAGTCAGGCGGCTAGTTACCACGCTTCCCCCTCCATTTTCCCTCATAGATATATATACACACACGGAGGTCTTGTCACTACAGATAGAAACACTTAGGTACTGACAGTGATTCGCACTGTGCACGTGTCTCCGGATGTTCCTGTATTCTTCAAACACACAGGATTTGGTGAGTGAGTGAGTGAGGGAGTGAGTGAGTGAGTGGGTCGTTAAATGAGTGAATGAGAGACAGAGAGAGTGAGAGTGAGAGAAAAAAAAAAACAATACACAGGTCTTGATTGTAAAATGGGCAACTATGGAATTTCCAAATACACAGAAAAATGATACTAAGAAAGAAAAAAAAAATGCATAATATAAATTTTATAACATATAAGGTTTTCGCTGGCGAAAGCAAAAGCAAAGAAAAACGACCAGTTTCCCCTTCCGATATTACTTACTCACGATCTACCTTTTTGCGTATGAATTCTATTTTATCATTTTGTTATTTTAACAGAGGTTATGGACTGAGTTCCTAGAGGCAATTTCAACCTGCCAGCGAAAACAGCGTGAGACGGTTTAAAGCAAAAATTCTGTTGGGATTTCCAATGTTTTGTCTTGTATCTATGAGCATCAAGTTTTTTCAAATGGGATCTCGAATTTCCCCCCCCCCCCTTCTCTCCCTCTCATTCACTCTCTCGCATACCAAGTCCCTCCCTTCTTTTTCCTTCTTCTATCACTCACTGACTCACTCACTCACATGGGATCTGTTCGACAAGCAAGGAAAAAGAAAATCATTATCTTCGCCATGCTCAGAGGACAACCTTGAAATAACACCACCACACAACGTATACCCAGGACAAGAGAAAATTATTAATAAAAACAAAGCCCGTCCACAGCAAAGAGTTATACACAGGGATATAACAATGATAAAATGGAATAGATTTATTATATCTCCCCCCCCCCCCCAATCTGTGTTCCAACCAGCAGTTGTCGTCTTGTGACAAGCATTTATCTAACTGTACACAATAAAAGCAGGAATATATATATGTCACATAATTATGTATTGACTTGCTCACAATCTCGCCGACACTCCCATAAACACTGCCATGTTTTTTTCTCTTCTCGACCAGACTGTTTCCTAAACGCCACTTTAACTTTGCATCAATTGTACCTTTGTTCTTGAAGACCTCTCTCTCTCTCTCTCTCTCTCTCTCAATCTATCTCTCTCTCTCTCTCTCTCTCACTCTCTCGTTTGCTATCATCTTTCTTGACATTATGTGTTATGAGGAGATCCCATCCTTCACTTCTTCTACAATGAAATATTACGCTAGTTATATATAATGTATTATTATGTGAGTGAGTGAGTGAGTGAGTGAGTGAGTGAGTGAGTGAGTGAGTGAGTGAGTGAGTGAGCGAGCGAGCGAGTGAATGAGTAAGTGAGTGAGTCAACGGGATAAAATTGTCGTCGTTGCTTGGCAAACTTGGAGCAAGAAGAGTTACAAGCGTACTTGAGCCAATCCCCCACACCGGAATGAATGCCACCTATTTATTATTATTATTATATAAATCATCAAAGAGCAGATAACGTCATCTTTGATGCAAATGCCACTGCAATTAATTTGTTTTTCATAGAAAAGTTCTGAAGTTGTGAAGAAACCTAGCCCTCTCTTTTGACGAACCAAAATAACATCAGAGAAATTCGACATTAAAGGTAGTGGCAAATTAATGTTCTTTTTGTTTTGTTGTTGTTCTTGTTGTTGTTGTTGTTGTTGTTGTTTTCCGAAACCAACTGTAGCTTTCTAACAATCTAAGCTGTGTCTCAAACAGTTTGCAAACTTACAACTTTCACAGATTAGAAGACAGATGTCTCGATCTTTCTGTATACCATGTTATAAATAGGTACGTATGTTATTGCCCCTGTTTGTTTTCAGGCATATTTCGTGTGTGGCTGCTAAACATTTTGGTTCTGTAAAGCGCTTCGAGCCCTACGGGGGTGAGGCGCTATATAAATGCCCTTTATTATTATGATTATGATGTCACTCAAACTACAAATGCTATATTAAATAAAGATTTATCATGAAGATTTTCTCAATTCAGTCTCTTTCAAGACAAGTCAAACTGGCTCACTCACATACATGTAGCAGAATTCACTAACTATCTTGGTTTGCCCTAAATGCCAAAGAGTGATAGGGCGACATGGACGACAATCTGAATAGTAAAACTGCATAGTATACGGTAGTAGTGAGTGTACTTTTCTCTCTCTCTATCTGTCTCTCTCTCTCTTTTTTTTAAATGTTACACAATCTGCCATACTTTTAAGGCTAGCTTTGTGCTGGTCATTTCTTTATTGTCCCGGGAAAAGAACTATAATACACATTTGTCAATACATTTGAAATCTATGTTCTCTGAGACCAGAACGCAGTGGGATGAGATTTAAAAAAAAAAAAAAAAGGAAAATCCAGTCATTTTCGAAATTTCAATCTGATCACTTTTACCATTTGCACTCTCACGTCTCATCATTTTGTTCTTACATACGTGATCATTCGACTTACCTTGTTTGGAAATGGTGAAATGGGACTTGTTTCTGGGGTCTGCCATCCAAAAGGTGAAACAGTAAGTGTTGCAGATTTCGATACTATCCTTCTTTGAGGTATTGAAGCCGTTCAGAGAGTTTCCATCTTTGTCCCGCCGCCTGTAATTTTTCTTTTTCAACCGTAATGTGGTGGCCGCTTCAGAAGGACGGTCGTCGTAAGCTATACAACGCTTTCCTGTCCCCTGTCTGATGGTGGTGGTCGTCGGGAGGAGGTTTCCCTTCTCACCGCTTCTTCTATCGCTGCTGTTACCATTGCTAGGGTTAACGTCGTAGTCACCGTGTTGGTAGCCAGACACTGGCGTGGTGATAATAGTAGGCAAAGATGAGGCGTGGTCATGGTCTTCATCGTCGTAGTAGTATTCTTCTTCTCCTGGATCGCTGTCATTACACTGCCCTGAGAAAAGTAATTGTGAGGTACTGATGACTTTGGGGGGGGAAAAAAGATGAATAATGAGACAAGGAGATCAGTATCTCCTCTGAAAAGAGAACACCCGTTTCCATATAAAATGAAACAAAAAAGACGAAGACAGCATAACATTTCGTTTAAGAGCAAAAAATAGTATCAAATTTCCTATTTACAAAAAGTGGAGACTACGTCACTTTGACAACACAAATGATGTCAACTTAACTTAGTTGCCACAAGCTAAGATAACCTAAACTAAACTCAGCTAAGCCAAACTAAGCTAAGCCGAGCTAAGAATAATAATTTTAAAAAACCTCTATTTGTCCTCGAATAGAAATTCGATTTTCAGTAGATGAACGCGTTATAGATCAGATATGTAAGATACACTCACACCTAAGTGCAGATAAAATGCATCACGAATCGCATTAGAAGGAGACGGACACACTGGAGAGAAAGGGCTACGCCAAGGGTGAATCAAATTCTCTGTGATCAAGTAAAAACAAGTTGATGGATGAAAAGGTAATATACCAACTATTCCTAAAAACATATGACCCAATTTTATATTGTCTTCAGACAGGAATGGAAATAAGATGAGGATGATGTCTGACTGTCAGTTTCTCTGAAAAAAAACAACGAACAAACAAACAAACAAACAACAAGGATGTCACTCTGTCCACATGAAAAAGTAGGAAAAGTTTCCGGTATACGTTCTTAAGCAACACATAAACTGAAGCGCGTTAACGGTAAATAACACCGGATTTGGGGCTAACAGAGAAATTAACGTCTGCCAAAAAGTAACGGTAGGAAATCCTACTAAAATAAGAAATTTGACATCTCTGAAACAATTTGCGACAAGGACTTGTTCCTTTTTTTAGAACAAATCGACGAGGTTACGTTCTTCTTTGCCTTTCAGCTATTTATGGATTGGGTAGGTGTCAAATGTGATACAATGTTCCTAAAAAAAAATCAATGTAGTTTAGGTGTGAAGGTACAGATTTGTGGCATGAGAGTCCCTTGAGAGGGCATCTTTGCATAACGAGAATACATTTTCTTTTCAACAATATGACTATGGCACGAAATGTATGGAATCTGTTCCGACAATATGAGGAACGAAGAGTGGTGATTTTTTTTTAATGACTTTTTTTTTGTTGTTGTTGATGTTGGGGGGGGGGGGTCTTTTTCATGGGCGGGGGTAGGGAGGAGCAGAACATTTCATAATATAACTAATAAGTCACAAAGGAAGCATCAGGTGTTAATCACCACAGAGGCAGTTAGGAGGTTGAAAGGCATTTATAGAAGCCTAAACCTAACAAGTGTTTGAGGCTGTAGGCTACTCAGCCACAAGTCAATCTTAGAGTTAAATTCCTGGAAGAATATTTCTCTCCGTTTATACTTTGTTTGGTAAATATCTACTAGTGCAAAAACAGAAAATATATCATCTATTTTTATACAGGCTACAGTTGGTTTTTCCCAAACTTAAAGAAAGCTAACTTTTCAGTGTTTGGTGGTGTTTTTCCTATAAATTTGCAGGGATTTGATTCTCCTCTCACAAGTTTTTTTTTTTATTGTGTTTTTTGTTGTTGTTGTTGTTGTTGTTGTTTTACCAGCAGTTAAGCTGAAGTAATATACTATCTGATCGATTGAAGGGATAGTTCAGCAATCCTACATTGGGCCTGCCAAATGCTCTGTAGTGTGGGCTAATAATAAAGATCATTTCTGAGATGTTTTATAGAGCAGAGTTTGAGCAATAAGTGACATGCACTTGGACTTTTTTTTTTTTTTTTGCTGTCCTCACATCATGACTTACCATCCTCCTCACTGAATAAAGAAAAAAAAAAAAACAGTAGTTTCACACAATTCAACCAAAGTCCAAAGCTGGTGATATTTAACAGTAACTAAGAGTTTAACAATTTTTACATTTTGGAACGCATTTTTACAAATAAAACAATACCACAGTTTGTACAGAAGTTTAGGATTTTCATGTTAAACTGTGTGATCTTTTCGGAAATCTAGCAACATTCCTGAACACTTTGAAGAACTCAATACAAAGGCTGTTCAGGCTGCTAATAGTTAAGTGGAGACACTCTTTCTTCTGAATATTAATCTATTTGTAATCAAATTCTATTTAAAAGATAGGGCAACATGCACCACTGTTATTTCATCAATGGAGGTGATAAGAATGGTGCCATATTATTCTGCATACACAATATAAACAGCCCTTTTAACAACACATTTAATGTATTCAGTTTCATTTTGCCCTTCATTAAGTTTGAAAGCTGAAAATTTTGATAAAAACTTTGCACTTTAGCAATCTGCCTGGCGTCATATCACTGGTTGCAATCAGTCCTGTCCCATTTGCTGATACATATAATATGCCATAGTATGTCTCTATAGAGATGCAAAAAAGCCTGGATGGTCTGACCATGAAAATATGGCATACATTGGTTCTTAAGTACTCCAGGAAAAGTTAATGCAATTGCTGGCATTCATAAAGATTTAAGATGATGGGGTGACATCACTCTAAAAGATGTCAGTCATTTAATGAAAGTTCAATATCTTATATTTAGAGGGCACAAATTTGGACCAGTAGGATTGTGAATGTGACCAGACTGGACATTTTAGTGCCAAACATTATAAATACTGAACTTGTTTTTACATGTGTGTAGGCATACAGTCCTGGCCCATCTTCTTCTTCTTCTTTTTTTTAAATTCAGCTTACTAACATGGGGTATCCATGCAATATCTGTAATAGATTAGAAGTTGGTATGAAATCAGTAGGGTCTTGTACTACTGCATGGAGGGAACATTCTCTGTTTACAACCAAAAAGATCAGTAAGGGTTTGAATGTCAGAAAACTAAAAGGGTGGGAAAGAAAACTGACACTATTTCACCCCCTTTGTGGACTGAAGTGAGAAAAGACACAAGGTTCAGGAAGTGGATAAACTACGCAGTAAAAAGCTTGGAGGGATGCCCGTGTCCAGGCAAAGCTTTCAAATCTAGATGTTTCCTGTCATACTTCTATTTTCTTACCAGATAGATAAACACAAATAAAATCTAGATAATAAAAAGGATTGAGTGTAAAAGTGACACGAAATTGAAGCTGATTTATTCGATCTGCCTATGTAAATATTTCAAACTGATTACAAGTACCAACATCTTGATCTAGATCTAGTCACAAATCATATAATAGTCAAAGTTAAAAGGGGAATTTATATTTATGCACAACAGATGAAAGTCAAGCTATAGAGCTGTATTTCAACTTCTATTGATTTCTATGATATAGTTGGTACTACTAGTACTAGGCCTAATGTGTTTGGGTGAGGGTCAGAGCCTGACATAAAAAATGATCATTTCAAATGGGTTAACCATAATATTATGTTACATCCATATTAAATGTTTCCAGTGAACACCAATATTGTTGGCATCAATGAAACTGTTGGTCTGTCTTCATATCAAATTTTCATACTGAGATAACATATTTTTCAATTTACTAACACTGATCTAAAAATGTTGATATTCTGGATCTTATGTCTAATGAGCAGCCTATAGGCCTACATGTACTGCAAACATGTCAAATATCTATCTCAGTTGCCAAAATGTCACACGGATCTGGAATGATGTGAAAATGCAGATTAGATTATTGTGTCACTCTCTGCCTGATCAGGATGTAAATTTAAAATGTAATCAGCCCTTTCTTCGGATTTGAGTGAGCGGATAGAATCTAGATCTAGATCTAGATCTACATCTAGATTTAGCTCCAAGGCTAAGACTATAATACTTCTCAGGGATTTAAGATAACTTCACCCACATTTCAACAATAGGTCTATGTCCTGAAAATAGTTTAGCCTACTTTTTATTTGAATCCCTGGATGAGTTTCTAAAACAAAATTTAAAAAAAAAAAAAACTTGCCATGTGCACGAGCAGGGTCACTTCAGGTCGATCTCTTTTAGTCGATCTAGAGTCTAGATGTCTTGATTCTAGGTCTAGATAATGATCTAATATTTCTAGATCTGGAATCTTGCTTCCTTTTTTTAACTTGCATCTAAATCTAGATCTATCTAGATTAGATCTAGACTCCACATCTTGGTGTTTTGCAATGCACAAGAGGCCGCGGGTAAGGTACCCGAAGTTACAGTTCATATTGTGCACTACAATACGGGGAACACCGTGACCTGTTAAAGTGACATTATTATGGTAGCTAAAAATAGAAGAAAAAATTACCTTGATGAAAGGATGACAGAACTAGACCCAACAGTAAAAGTTGGTAGAGTTTCAGTGGTGTCATGGTTGGCTCACGGAATCCGTACACTCAGATCCTAGAGATACCATGTACATGTAATACATCAAACATCGAAAGAAAAGCTTTGAATATATCCGGAGAATGTAGTAGAGCCTCCAAAACTGACAATAAATGGCTGGCGATTTCTACTGTGCACATTCAACCACATTCTTTACTGTCGCCAACACACTAGACTGTGCGGTTTGGGGAACGATCCTGGCTCCGCCACATTATACCATTCGCTAAAAATTCCTCATGAAAAGCATCCATCGTCTAAAAGGAGATGTCCGTTCGAAAGAAGAAGAACCATTCTGAATGTCCAAGGCCTTGTTATTGTTGTCCTCATGGGGCCTTCCTGAGAGCCAGACAGACAGACTGATGGCCTCGTTCGTCTGTGTTTCAGACAAGCTGACCCAGACAGTTCAGAAAATCGACTCGCCCATTGACACCGAGCGCTCCGAGCCGCAGTGTGTTGTGTTGTGTTGTGCCGAGCGCCGCCGTGTATGTGCAGTGGACTGCACCGCCAGTCTCGCGACACTGACCAATCAGCTGACCGGACAATCGCTCGCCTGTACGTCGTGTGGTCGGCCTGAGCAGCAGACAGTGGATAGCACTAGCAGTGCAGTCGACAAGCCGAATGAGGAAAGAAAATAGGAGGAAATATTATTGAAATCAAGAATTATCATTTTCAATAGAACCCAATCGATGCTCATGTCACTTCATTCCAACTGCTGATTTGGCGATCGAAATGGGGTTTCATCCCTAGGACTTGCCAGGACTGATCGGTCCAGTGGGAATAAATACTTGATTTTAACAAGCATCCCTTCGGACCCCAATGGTCATGATTTTTTATCCCAGCTCTGTCCAATCTCACAGCCCGCAAACTTATAAAAGGTCTCAATCTGGCACTAAAAGGAAATTCTTTTCATACTGATGTAGGAGAAAGAAAATACCCATGAGCGTTGACTTGGCTCCTCGAACATATAGATTGCATCTGAAGTGGCTCACACCATAAAAAAAAAAAAAACATCAATGTTAAAACAAAGCGAAAAGGAAAGAACAAAAAAGAAGATCGGTCAGTGCAAGTTATTCAATCTGTAGAAACGAAAAAGAAAATAAAGGACGGAAGAGGACAAGGAAAGGGGGATGCGATTTCGTCACGCCGCCTGTTACTCTTGTGTTTTCAACATTTTCTCTTAAAAGTCCATACTACAGTGTCGTTTTTACTTCATGCGGAGTCCCCTAAAGTTCTTCAATCTCGTTAGGTATAAAAGTGCAAGCTCCTAACTGCAAGTGATAATTATTCTAAAATATTATCTCCAACTCCCCAGCAAAGATGTGACACAGTAACACCAGGTAAGCATGTGAGGTAAAGCAAAGAATGGGATTAAGAGAAAGGCTGGAAACTTGAACAACATTACGGCTGCTTGTCACTGCCAGTAGGGGATTCACCGCTTGAAATGGATTAACCCAATGAGGGGACGCAGGTATGGCAGACAGTTTATGCAAGGGAAAGCACGCAGAAAATCCACGCGTACAAATAATAAGTCGTCCTTATCTTTCCTTATATGAACGAAATACTAACAAAATGATACCGTTTCTCGAAGAGCGGTCAGCCGGGCTTTTATTGCTTGTCTATTTTAGTGGGATGTTGCTAAATATAGAGCATTATCCAAATCAAAATCAGGATAGTGGTAAAACCATCATTAATTTTGTACGGTGATTTGTTGATGATGAGCTATTTGTGTTGAACCTATCATCACTGTTTCCATTATTGCCTCGGCCAATGTCGTTTTTGTTCATGATTCAACAGAGTTTACAGTCATTGTTTAGCTGTTGTAATCAAATTGGTGATGCTGCTATCACTTGTTATTGCTGTTTATTGGTGTAGCTGCTGCTGCTGTAGATGTTAATATTACTGTCGTTGTTGTTGTGCCGTCATCTGAGCCATAGGCCTAATTGTTATTGTAATTGTCGATGTCATTGTTGTTGTTACTGCTGCTGCTGTTGATGCCGTCGTTGTTGTCGTTCTAGTTGTTGTCGTTCTGTGAGTGTGAGTGACAGAAACTTAATAGGTTTAAAGTCTATCGAACCAAATGCTCTCTACATAATAAGTTTAATAGTAGTGCTATTTAATACATTTCCGAGGGGAAAAACTACGTAAATTAATAATATTAAATGCTAAAAGCTGACCAAAAAAAAAAAAAAGGACCAAAAGGAATTTCTATGAAATTTATCTGATGTTAATAAGTGAATCAGTTGAAAGAATGAAGACAAGAAAGTGAGAAAGAAGAAAAGAAAACCCTGATGATTTAACTTGCCGAGTCCAGCCAACTCAACTGATCGTAGCCAGCCCAGTTTTCTCTTGTGTAATATAACCCAATCTAATGCTGACAGATTCGAAGATTGTCACAGTTTAAGGTAGCACACATTCATCTCAGATTTAGGAACGAGGCGTAAGGGATTTATGGCAAGTTAATTATGGAATATCAATTATATTTTCTCGTACGTCATTGAGAGATAAGGGATGATTAGAGAAGTGCGTGGACAAACAACAAGACAAGAGCAGGAAGAATTTAGAAGGGGAAAAAATGTAATCAAATTTAACCTTCTGACGCCATTCTGACGATCTAAATAAAGTTCTTGGATATCTCTTTGCATCGTTGTACTACTTGTAGTGTTCAAGATTATATTTATTAGTGTATGCAAACATTTACATCTATCGCATCTAAAACCAAAAGAAAATGAGATCTTGTCTGATAATGTTAAATTATATCAGATATGCTTTTTTCTTTTTTTTTAATGTGTTTTCTCAGTGGCACGTCATTTGTTTATTAACACACATATATTTACAACTCAAATAAATTTTAGTACAGCTCAAATATTTCACTTTCTCCTATTTCCTCTTTATCTCTTTTATCTTTTATTTATTTATTTATTTATTTATTTGTTCCAAGTCGTCCTTGTTTTCTTATTTCCCGTTCTTTCTTATTTCGACTGATTCACTCCTTAACATCAGGCCTAATGTGTGGTAAAATTCAGATGGCCTTCGTTTACCTGTAACCATTTATTTATTTATTTGTTTATTTATCTGTTTTCCCGTAATCTAATGACAAACACTATACTCATTATTATAATTTAGAGGGCATCTGGGTTCAATGGCCCACATCTAGGCGTGCCTATACCAGGCCGAACACCCGCGGGTAGGCATTGGAGGCTGACTGTTTACATCACCAGATTTAAAACAACGTTAAAAAAATCAGTAACAAAAGGCCAAATTTTTTACCTAAACAAAATTTTATTCATACAAATCATAACTTGGCAAAAATGAGACACAAATTAACTTAAATAGATCAGTGACATGAAAACATTCATCGGGTTCAGATATGAGAAATAATTATTCAGACATTTATAACAATAGCCAAATTAAGAAAAGGCCGCCAAATCTGTGAGCACCATGCATGCAGAGTTCAACAAG
>JBCAUA010051633.1:0-11606 GCA_038406235.1 Peronia verruculata
ATTTATTTATTTATTTATTTATTTATTTATTTATTTATTTATTTATTTATTTATTTATTTATTTATTTATTTATTGTGACAGTGGGAGGAGGTAGGGGAGTTAAGTCCTCACTGCACATACAAGTCCACTGTCCTGAAATATTATAATGTGGGTATTGAACATCTATGAATTTGATGATGGTGTTTATCTAGATAATAGTTGAGATAGATCTATTATGTGATTATAGCCTATTCTCTCTTGATTTGCCTATACATATTTACCTCTTGTTACCTCTTGAACATCTTAAAACTTCTGTTCATTTGTTTTTCTCTTCCAAATCCATCTTGTTTCCCCCCCCCTCCCCACCCCTCATTTTTCCCTATTTTTTTTTCTCCTCTGTTAGTGATTCTGCTTGATTCTGACAGAATGGTTGGCAATAAGTTGAAGCATAACATTTTAGTTCACACAACAGAAAACTGACCCTAAGCAGTTCTACCATTTTAAATCTGCAGTAATCCTTTGAAATTTATTCCTAATAGTAATATTATGTCTTAGCCTGACGGCTTATCTGTTTGCATTTCTAAGTACATGTATTACCCTTGTGTCTTAATATTATCAGTTATCTGTTGACATTCTTAATTATTAATCATTGCGTGTTTGTCATTCAGATTATTCAATGAAATTATTCTTTGTCTAATCCTTCATTCGCTTTCTTTCTTTTCCTTTTTTTTTTTTTTTTCAATGACTGATGACTTTTCAGTCCTCATTAATCTCAAACTGGGCGGGGACAGCAGGTGACAGGTATCGCATAATACATTTTTTTCTTTCCTAGTTTCACTTTGTTTTATATTTATTTCTTTGTTTTCTTTCTCATAAATCAATTGCTCTCCCTATAAAATGAATTGGCTACGCCATGTATAGATTTTTTATATCTGGCATGGTAATTATTAATCGTAACAATGTCATGTTGGGTCTAAACTTCATTTTTATTTACCTCATCAGAAGTATCTATTCATTGACTGTTTCATCTCTTCTTCTATTTATTTTATTGTATTTATCGTTTATTCCATCCATTTATTAATTTATTTATTTATGTTTATTTATGTTTAAACTGTTTATTTGTTTATTTATCTATTCTTCACCATAATTTGCTGTCCCTATAGATTTAAATATTACACCGTACATTTGACATTAGACTTAAACATTTATGCAACTTCTGTACTTTGATAGGGATCTCTGATTTCTCAGCCATAGCTGTTGAAGAATTACTGATGTTAATAATACTGTTATCCTACCTCTATACACAAAATAAACAGTCGAAAGGTGGCTTTGTTTCCGTTTATAACAGTAGCCAGTACAGATACATAACATAGTCTGCACTTCTGGATTCTGCATTTGCCCTTCACTCCACCTTACCTTTGGTAAAATTTCCTGTCCAGTTTTACTCTACAGTTATTATTATTATTATCATCATCATTTCAGTTGTTTGTGTTGTTTTTGTTTTTACTGTTAGAAAAGAATATTTAAGTTTTAGTGGCAGAAAAATTGCAGGTTGGAATGTAAATTTACTTATGCTATTTTTATTGAAGTAAAAGAGTTCTATGAGATTTTTGCCATTCCATAATTTATTATCTAATTACTTTGAAGTGCCCTTTGGATGTTTTACTTCAGTGTCTTTTCGGGATCAAATCCGTCAACAGTTTATAACTCAGTGCATGATTATCACTGGTTCTTAGAGCACAGTTCTAGCAACTCATACTTTTGGTTGTTTATTTACACCACATTAAAGACTGAACATTTTCCAACAGCTCTTTGTACCAATTTACAAGAGACGCTTTCAGTAGTTTGGAGGTGGAAGGGACTGTTTTGGATCATTTTATCCACATTTATTTGTCTATTTCTGCTTTATTTATTTATTCATTTATTTATATATCTTTGTTTATTTGTTTACTTATTTCTTAATAAATTTATGAATTATTTATTTGTGTATTTCTTCAGTAATCATAATATTAAAATATCTGTCCTGTATACCGTTAGTTGGGGAGTTCATAGATCGGTTTGGGCCAATGCTATCGTTGTTATCTGAGGAAGGTGGAAATTGCAATCGGGGGTCCAGGCTGTGTAGCGATGCGAGGCCTTCACTGGCCCCTTGGCTATTCTTCTCTCCGATTGTTGGTTGCGACTTCACACAAACACTTGACTACCTGCCCATTCACTGGCCAGCCACTCCAACTCGATTACTGGCCGCTGTTTACCTTGGTAGGCTGGGTCCTGATTGCAATTAGGGGGTCTGTCCACGCTCTCGGTCCCCGTCTCGCTCAGTGATGGCCTGTCTACAGCCTTACACCTCGCCCCTCGGACCACTAACATTGGTCACTCCGGGCGTGCCGCTGGCTGGACCAACCACAGGCCAGCCCTCTGTGCGCGATGTGTTCGCTCGACCTGTGTGCGTGTCTCGTGTGTAGATGTGTGTCTATATGTGCAAGTGTGTTCAAAAAGTTGACACACGTTTGTCTCCGTGCCTGCTACAGCTAGGCTGTCCGCTAGTGAGCTACAAGAATGACTGAAGTTACTGAGGTTTACTAGTTGAAACACATAACACAATGATGTTATTGTTATGTTATTTTTTGACCACGGTTGTGGACAGCTGAGATAACCACCACTACAGGAGGTTGAAAAGCTGTTAAAAACCATAACCATAATATTATTGTCTTTAGAGACTATCACATAACACAATAGGTTTACTAGATCTAGATCTAGCAAGATGATCTTAAAGTACTTTTTGGGATCTAGGGTTTCTGTAAAATTATAATCAGTCATAGCTATGTGACATTTTTTCGTCATCTTAGTATGTTCAACTTTTGAGTTATCTTTCCCATTTTTTTCCTCATAATTTTGACCAGAAAGCCAGATAGCCCATTCAGCTGAATGCATCTAGAATGACCAGGGCCTGCTTACATACCGAATCCATCCGAATCCATCATGAGTACGTCTGTTATTTGAGCTTAGGCTAAAAAGTGTACAGTTTTTACTGAAGAAGAAAGTAAAATGAAAGCAGAATATCATGCAATAGAAAATAAGTAAAGAAGAGAGGTGGGTGGGGACACCAACAATAATTTCTGAGTGAGATGTCACATAATGAAATCAGGCTCAAATTAAAAAATAAAATGAAATGAATTTTTTGGAAAATAATAATAATAAATAAGCATACGGAGTTATTGGTATCACCATGAAGATTATGCATTAACTTCTCTCTCTGTGTGTAGAAAAAAAAAATATTTAGTTCTACCTTAAGTAAAATTCGAGATGTTGGCAATCAAAGATGATGGGGATGATCTATTGCTGCAGATGACAACAGTGAGAAAATGGCTGAGCATTATTGTTAACCCTTATAGGCCATGCCACTAAGTTACAATTTTTGGGCTTTTGGACAATCTATTTCAGCAAATTTGACTGTGAAATGCGTTATTAGATTGATATAGGAGGGCTCTGTGAGGGAAAAAAAAAATGCTTTCAAAATTTATTCACTATTGAAAAAAAACACGTGATTTCTCCGGTCGCCTGAGTTTGACGATCGCTTGGTTTCACCATGTCATGTCTGAAATGATCCCCTCAGTGTACTGGGACCTTAATGTTTCCTCTCTCACCACTGGCTTCTTTCTGTGCTTTGTCTTTGGGGATGGGTGGGTGGATGAGGTGTGAATATTAAACCCTCAGTGCTGCATGTACAAACGTGTCTTGACGGACACAGTACTGACCAGTTGTCATGGTGGAAAAAAAAAATGTGTATAAAGTTCGGGCGTTGTTGTTTTATACTCTCCACTAGTATTTGCAAAAGAAGGCAGAGGGGGAACATGTTAACTAACACCGAAGTTAAGACTGAGCGTAATCATAATTAGGCCTACCTCCATCGTCTTCCCACTGGTTTTCAGGATTTGACGTTGACTATCTCAGTCATTTATTTGTTCAGTATGTTACACCGTGAGTGGTTGACGCTTGTCATCCCAGCTACTTTACTCACGGCCACCTAGTTCTCTCAGTATCACCAGCATGGAGGGGGAGGGGGGAGCTGATCTGAGGAGTTCTCCACCATTATATCTCCAAATGTTATCTTGGTGTCTCGTGACGTACATTTGCTGTATTGTTTTTATGCTGTCGGAGATAATACACTCCAAAAATATATTACTTTGCTCTTTACTTTTCAACCTTCTGCGCACCGTTATCTCGTCAAAGTACATTATTATGTCAACATATATTGCACTTCTTGTCCACCTGTCTTTTTCCTGTCTCTTCCTCCTCTCTCATTCTCTCTCGCTCTCTCTATTTCTCTCTCTCCATCCTGGTCTCAAGGTCTGTGAATCGACTATAGCCTATCACCGAACGTTTTGCACTGTATGTAAAGTTTGACGTAATCTCAGCTCTCAATAGACCACATAATCCAATTTATAAATTTATTTTTATTTAATCTGATATTCAGCCGAGTATAAAAATAGGGAATTTTCCTCTGTATTTGTCCTCATAGGTCTTCATTAGTCATTGCCAGGAACGTTTCTTTCTGTATATTAGGATAGGCTTATGTCATTGAGTACACCAGCGTGTTTGTCTCTGCTAATAATGGACAGAATACAAAAATAATGCCAATGAAGAAAAGAAAACAAATTTTGGAACATGCACAGCGCATTATGGACGCTATTTGAAATGTCAGTAGGTGGCCCACATTGGTTACACCGGGGTTGTCGTCGATTGGACAGAGCGTCAGCAAAGTGCTGGATACGTCACAGTTCGTGCAGCCCTCAGGTCCACGTTACCGTACTCTTCCTAATAAGCTGTCCGACTTAGGTCTGAACTCGCGATCTACACCGTACTGGAGACAAGGAAGCTATGCGCTGAGACCATGGGAGAGGGCAGGGGTGGTGTACGGCTGTAGATCGTGCCATCTTCGCTGCTGTGGGTCAATTTTCTGAACATGTTTTTTTTTTCCCCCTCAGCCCGTGGACATATTAAAATTTATAATAGGGCTGATGGTGACGGTAATCCGAGCTAAGGAACAGCAGTGAATGTTGAACACAAAGAAAATAGAAATGAAATGGGCAGAGACAGGTAAGGGAGGAGGCGAGGTATCAGATAATCTTGAAGGGCCTGGAACTTTGCTTGTACATTTCTTTGTTTAGTTGTACCCCCCTTCCTCCCCTCACCCACCTCCCACCCCTCTTCCTCTCTACTTTGACGCGTACGTTGCTGGTCTGGATCTCAACAAAGCCAATTAAAATTCGATTTTCCCAACTTTTTGATCCTGTCCTCGTTATTCGTGTCAGGTAAGGACCCTTTTCCGTCACAATCGATGTGGTCCCATCTCCCCCCACCTCTCCCTCCATCTGAACCCTCGTCCCAACCTCAGGTAGAACAGCTCGTCCAGCATGAGGTGCAGGGGCCAGGCAGGCGGCCGGCGTGCTCACTCCTCACCCTACTTTTTCTAATTGGCTTCTTTATCATCATCCGCCACTCACATTGCCAGAATCTCTGCCACCATTATCTTATCTTTTTGTTGTTGTCCTCCTGCAAGCCTGGAGCTGAGACATGGGTCGGTCCTCAAAACTCTGTCACTCTTTCTGATGCCAACTGCCGTTTTCTTCCCCCCCCCCCCCCCTCTTTGTTTCTCTCTCTTTCTTTGCTCTGGCTCTCCTCCTTTCTTTTATTACATGGCAAAACAAAAAGAGAAATCAAATTAGCAGCAACTTTGCCAGTTGATTAGGAGAGGATTATGGGACTCTGTGTAGAGGATGTCGTACAGGTTTTGTCAGTGGCTATTTTAGTCTGCAAAAATGGCCTCTTTGTTCTCCCTGAGCTGCTGCACTTAGCAGATGTGGATGAAAATGTCTGCAGTTTTCTCCATTGTCTGACCCTGTCTTTTTCTCTTCATCACTCCTTTTGGTGTCCTTTGTGCTAACAGTTCCTCATATTTAAAACCATTTGCACAGAATTCAGAGCTGTAGCTGTAATGATATTTAGTTCCTCCTAGTGACAGATCTCTACGGACGACACGTATTTTGCTGTTTACTTTATCCCTTTGATTTCAATTCTGTTTAAATCTCAATCACTTGGTAAGACCATGGACAATTTACAAATCGATTTGCTAGAGCTGTGGTGAAGACGTCAGCCTCATCGTTCTGTTTGATCACTCAGACTACACCAGCAGATGAGCTGTTTTTTGCTTTGATTAATCTTTCAATAGAATATCATATATTTTACTGTACAGCACATTCTCTAATAAGTATTCTTTGTACTGTTCTTGAAACCTTCCTTTCAGCCCTCCCCCTTTCGCCTGTCTTTGCAAGGTGACTTGGGATTGTCAAGGCTGCGCCAAGTAATATAGATGAAACAAAATAAACTACATGTAGATCTATATGTAAGAGGAAATGAAATGACAAAAAAAAAAAATATTTTTTTTTAATAATAAAGTTAACTAGAAGGAAATAAAATAAAATGAAATATACATTTCAGTCAGTGCACGGAGATGTTGTGGGTTATTGAATCACAGGCGAACCAGGAATTATGGATTATGGCCGTTTTCTGCTTTCTTAACCTTAACCATGGTCAGTTGGTCAGTTACTGATCACATTGAAATGGTCCAGACACTGGCAAGGCCAGCTTATTTCTACCATGGCTGACACTCCTCTCAAATCCCCTGACAGATTCACGGACACAATAGTTATTAGTAATGCACGTATTTCGCACCTGTAGATATCTCAGTCCGTCCCACCGCCTCCTCCACAGACCTCGACAAAGTCTTTACTTCACTTTCTGCTAGGTAGGTCTACAACATTTTTGTCTGGTAAACAAGTCCGGTGTTGCCGGAGTGAAGTCTGTCTGAGACGACAAAACACAAAATCAATCCATACACGAAACAAGAGGAGGAGATGGAAGTGGTACAGTGGGACACTGAGTCAGTATATATTGTATACCTGAGCAACATATTTCCGTGCCGTATCAGTGTTAGTCTGACAACAGTAAATATTTTGTTAACAATAAATCGGTCACACCTCAAAACACAGAACTCATCATACCAAAATATACATCATAAGTTCAGTTCAAATGATCAGACATTTTGGTTTGACTATAAATATGATCCTTGACCATCAATGTCTGAGTTTACATTTAGCGATTTCGTTCACTTGTAATTTGCAGTGATTGAGGCAAGAATGACCATCTTGAATGAGTAGAACGGGTCCTTGGAACACACCCGTACTGAAAGTGAATACATGCATAAACACACAAATACACATAAATAAACAGACACATAAACACACAACTACATCCAAAAAAAAATATTTTTGAAAATAATAGCGGGGTATCAAAGCTTTACTTGACTAACATGTTTTCAATATCTCTACCAGTATGTGGCAGTGTATCTAATAGAGCTGTTACAGTAACTTACAGAGTTGTGGAAAAGTAACCATGTTCGTGAATCAATTGCTCTTTGCACGCGCTTTCGAAACCTTTTCTTTCATGATGATTTTGAATGGTACTGCAATTCACATGTGCCTGCTATGTGTAACTAATTGTTATAAGTGACTGTAAGAGAATACGCACTGAAAACAGAAATTTCCTAGATCTAACAGAGAAAGAACTATTTGGCTTAAAATAAACAACAACAACATGATCCTCTTGCAACGAAACATGACAGTGACACCTCAGAAGATTCAACATATTTCTGTGTCATGTTTTGTAAAATATTTGCAGAATTTTAGACATATTGTTACATTTTTTTAAAAAAAAAAAAACTAAGAAAGGCATTTTCTACATCTCATCGAGCCATTTTTCACTTGAAGAACATTATCGATTTGTGAATAGATCTACTAAACCTTAACTAGATCTATATCAATTCGAACCAAACAGGCTGGCAGCAAACTCGGACACTATGAAATTGTGTTTAATCAGTTTCATCTGTGGTCAGAATTTAACAGCCGTATCGGTTTTTTTTTTTTTTTAATGTTATTTTTATTTATTTTTTTATTTTTAATTTTTTAGCAACATCAGTTATTATTATTATTATTATTATTATTATTGTTATTACGTGTATTATTTTGTAATGAATAAATTTTACATCACTTCTATCTACTCACAAAATTCAAGTTTTTTAAACATTTTTTTATTTTTAAAATTTTGTATGTGTTTATTTAACATGTAATAAGAATATAAAAAGACTGCACTTTCTGATATTAAATTCATAATTTAAATTTATTTTGGTAAATAAATTTACAATGAGCAGCCTTCTTTTTTTTTTTTTTAACATGAGTATTAATTAATTAATTAATTAATTTATTTATTTATTTATTTATTTATTTATTTATTTATTTATTTATTTATTTATTTATTTATTTATTTATTTATTTAAATTCATTTTATTAATATGAAATTGCTTCTAATCTCTTCCACCGTTTGGTGAAGCCAGCATGGTTTTCTTGAAGAGGGTCTGGCTGAGAATTGATTTGCAACACACACACATACACATATACATATATATTTACTTCTTCAATTGTATGTCTATCTGTTTGATTGTCTGTCTGTATGTCTGACTTTTCTTGCCTGACAGATCACACGAAGACCACTAGATTATGTCAAAAACTGACAGGCAGAAGCCATTTAGAATTTCTGACATGTTGGTCATAGATAAGTATAGGGTAAGCCATGCATTGTCCGTCCATATTATATACGCGTATATTAAATTTAAATTAACAACTAACTGTCCACATCGGTGGGTCAAAGGGTCATGAGACAGTGGTCAAAGAAAGTTAACTAGAAAAATAGAAAATATTAGTTAATCCCGATTACGTCCCATATTGAAGAATTTTAATAAGTGTTACTTCCCTTTGACCAGAAATTTTGTCGCTCTCCGCTAACACCTCCCTGGCTCTCTCGTCTGTTCACAGGTCCTGTGCCACCACAACTGGCAGGAATTGGAAAAGAAATTCTGGAAGAGGTGGTCAGATCATCGTTATGTAAGTATTTTTCATTATTTGACTTTAGATCTAGATCTAGGGCAAAATATGTGTGATCATATGAGACACATCGGGAAGAGATGAGAAGTTTCAGAGCATTTTAAGACATTCACATACGCCCTGCGTCTTCTGAGATGCTCATAAGAAACTGATTTGCTCCCAGTTTCTCAAAAATTCTTTAAAATATTTTAAATTTTCAACTTAGATGGAGGTTAGATCTAGAGCAAAAGGTTTGATTTCCTTGACCCAATTTTCAGCAATTATTGTTGGAGTGATCATTCTAGTGCAGAGCTTCACCTAAGTGCTCATGTTATGATTGCTCTGTCATGGGAACTTCTCAAGGTCAGGCCAGGCTCCCCCCCCCCCTCCCCCTGCAGTAGATCTACTTATATGCTTTTGCAGACATTAGCTTTTTTCAAGCTCAGTATACACTGAGACACACAATTCCTGCCTGTATGGTTGAATCATAGAATTCTGTCTTCAAGTTCTAGTGCTACCTTTTTGTTTTTTGTTTTTTATGTTTCTTATGCATTACCTTTATCCGTGCGATTTATTTATTAATTTAAAATGTATTTAATTATGTGTATGATTTTATTTATTTATCAATTTATGTATATATTTATTCCCACATTCTTCGATTTATTCATTCATTTCTTTTTTTTTTTTTTTTCATTTATTTATTTACTTTTACTTGTTTTCATTTCAAGCCCAGGGAAAGCACAGAGGTTCTGTATTTGTACACATGGAAAATCTATAGCATTTGTCATGTAGGTTTACGCAAAAGTGTTTGTCTTGTCCCACAAACTTCAGCAGGAAAGGAAAACAGAATAAACACAGTGACATCTGGACCAAAAACTTTCAGCATTTTTAAAACAATTATTTTTATTATTATTATTTGATTTAATTCCCCCTTATTTGTTAATTTTGCTTTACAAACAAACAAACAAACGAAAAAGAGGGGGGGGGGGGAAGAAAAGAAAAAAAAAAAAAAAGTCATAAAAAATAGAAATCTAAATCTCATGTAGACCTACAAAATATCCAGAACCATCTTGTGGAATAAACATTTTGTAGCACCAGGCCATGCAAATTTTCCTTGTTTTTGCTTCCATTTTGGTGTGTATGGCCCATCACTACAGTAGATCGAAGCCTGTCGTAGGACTTGCCGTGTTCCTTCAAGTTTGCCAGGCACAGACATTGGATGGGGGAAGAAATCATGTGGAATTTTTTTATGTTATCCCATTAACATGAATTTAGCCTCCGCCAACCAACACTGGCGTAGTTGGCATTAAAAAAAAAAAATGGACAGTTCATTACCAGACTCGCACAAATTTCAGTTTGACAAACTTATATAGACTAGCTCTAGATTTTTTGTTCTATTTTTGTCACACATAATATATATTTTATTTTATTTTATTTTATTTATTTACTATTTTCGTTTTTATTTTTTTATTTTTTTTCAGTTTATGTTTTTGTTGTTTTTGTCCTTTATTTTCATTTTACATTGTATTTTATGTTGTGCAAGACTTCATTGTTTGTTTTTTTTTTCTGTTTATGAAAATTTGTGGTTGTAATTTTTACAGTGACCACCGTACATCAGAATTAAGTTATTCTTTTTATTTGGATTCATTTTTTTTTTTTTTCATAAGGGAAAGCAAAGCGTTTATTTGGCTTTCGAGCGTGATATTGTTGGCAACATCTTCACAAATTCTTGACTGTGTCATAGGTCTGGGCAATTATTTCTGTTGTAAGAATTCATGCTCATTGGTTCTATATGTCCAAATATGGGCAGATCTGGTAGCGCACTGTTGACTTGTGGCTGGCCAGACCGATGAGAGCAAGAGCGGAAAGTTTGGTAGTTGGATACTCTAGTGGGACATGGGCGGGGCTTAGTGCTAGAGGCGGAGCCTGTGCGCCACTGGGCAAGCAGACAATTGGACGACGGCCGCTGGTCTTGCGGTGTGCCCAAGGCAAGGTGCCGCTGTGCTAGGCTGTGATTGGTAGTCTGGGTATTTGCATGGAGAGGGGATTAGTGTTGGTATCAAACTGCTCTAACTAGGCCAACCTTCTGGACATGACTGTCCTGGGGGTCACCCTGGCCATGTGGTTTGGCGTCTGCTTCATGTTGGAAACTACTCAGGTCTTTGAGGTTGTGGCAGGGATTGAATCCCATGTTCTCTCATATGGTTGGGGAGGGGGGGGGGGTGGAAGGATACGAAGATCGAAAACTTGCATTTCTTGTGACTCATCGGTCCCCTGGTATCCTCTGGGTAGGGAAGTCCGGCGTCTAGCCTTTTCGATTAAGGTCCCGTATGTACGTTACCCACGTTAAACAACCCCTGGCAGTTTAAAAATCGATGAAAAAGTAAGCGGAGTGCTGCTGTCCGGGCAAAATTTTCACATTCTTCATTTCTCAGCAAAAAAACAGACGACTATGTTAAAGCCGAGATAATCCTACTTTCTTAGGATTGAAAGGCTTAAGAAAAACGACAATAGCTTAACTTGTCACTATATTGTTAGCAAGATTTTCACTGGTAAACGCCTAGGACATTACAGTATCGCACACTGAACATCACATCCAAGCCAACAGAACAAACAAAAGGAGAGAGATTTGTTTTCGTTCTCTCTCC
>JBCAUA010051644.1:335-11605 GCA_038406235.1 Peronia verruculata
CTTCGCCGGGTAGAGAAGATTTTTCTTTCTTACAACACCCTTTCTTAGATGTGCCAAGCCCACCATGGTAGTTAGGTATGCCCCCCCCCCCCCCCAAACACACACACACACAGAGACCCACACACACACACGCGCGGCGCACACACAGACACACAATGAATAACCAGACCTCACATGAAATTAACATGTAGTTATGAATATATTATATTAATTAAATATATATCACTACGCTTTTATTGGGTAGTTACTTTGGATAAGGGAAGGGAGATAGAGGTGGACCAAGGAAAGGGATATAGAGGTGGACTAGTGACAAGACAGAGTCAGAAATAGGGCCTGACTGTGCATAATCCTCTGTCATATAAGAAGAGTCATTAGTCAAACAAAACACCGCAGACAGTTGATTTCAGTCCATGACACATCAGGAAGTGGATCAGTGTGACATATTTCACATATTCAAAGGCCAAAAATTAACACCTAGATAAAATGGCACCATTTCTCTGTGTAAAATATGTTTGCAGTATCTGTATGTGTTAGGGTCACCTTGATGTGATTTGTATGATAATTAATAAAATTAATGTATAGCTAAAACCTCCCATTTAGTATTTAAATTTAGGTAGGAAGAAAAGTACAGTCATACCAAATATATGTAATAATGTAATATATTTTTTCTTGTTCTTCCATTTTTTATATTGATTTTTCAAAAAGATCTAAAATAAAAATGCAAATATTAGAATAAAGAAAGCATAGAGATTACTGAGCATGAAAGGAGCACAGCATTGGCAGTGTCATAACACTAAAAGTATGATCCATAATGACAGTAACTACAGAATACTACCTATAAAACAAAATCCTTTTACACTAGTTTTTGCCAATCAAAGCTATCTGAATTAATAAATTGTTGCATGTCTACACTTTACTGTGAATCTTTTCAGCCACTTGACTGATATGAATGCATTCTAACCATTGGTAAATTTTCGCATTTGCAGGTACAACTTGGCATTCAATAGGATGACACGCATGTTAGCAAACCTTTCTCTAGTGAACTGTTATAACAGAACTGGCATGAGTGAGTCAAGAGTTGGTGAGATTCTGTTGAAAAGTGCGAAAGAAAATCTCTTGGATTTTGCTTTCTTTGGTATTGTGGAAGAACAACAGAAAACCCAGTTTCTTTTTGAAAAAACTTTTGGCCTTAGATTTATTGATAATTTAAAGCAAAAAGAGAAAACACATGTTGGAAGATTAGAAGTTAGTAACAATATGACTGCGAGAGTCATTGCTAAAAACAGACCTGATATTGATCTGTACCAGTATGCCAAAGATTTATTTTTCCAGCGAGTGACTTATCTTGAGAATATACTGGGATACACTGTGTATGATTATTTCGATCACATACGTGATTCAGAAGAGGACAGTGATCTGCAGGAAGTGGGGATCGATCAATACGACGATTTGGAGCAGGAAGATGTGGATGAGGAGGGTGATGAAGATGGAGATACGATCAAAGCCTATCCAAGTAAAAGTAGTGTCAGGCACTTGATACCCAGGGACCTGTCACAGGCTTTATTGAGGAACAATGCAGTGAGTTAATACAGCTGGATATTGTATATTTCATGTGAAAGATATTTTGATGATATGAATGTTGAGATAGATTGAGAGCTTAAAATCATGTTGACTGCTGCCAAATTGTCACTTTGCAAATTTTTATATCAATAATACCAGGCTAGTGGATAAGTTTGTCTTTTTCACCCTGTTTCTGTTATGACCAGAGTTCCGGTAGTAAAATATTGTATGATCACATTTTCTGTGAATAGATACTTAGAATAATGTGAGAGAGATATTTGCCACGGCCTGCTAGAGAGAGAGCATTGCTCTATGGCCAGAGATGAGACATAAATCTTTATGAATCCAATTTCTTTTAACGAAAAACAGTTATCATTTGAATGTAAATCCTTAAACAACAGCAACAATCAGAAAGTGTTTCATATTTCAGCTAAAACAGTAAGATCATTTCAGATTTCACACAGCTTCAGAGGACATGTGGAAAGATTGAAAGTATCTTGAGTAATGATAATATAGTCTGGTAAAGTTTATTGTAATCACTTGATCTGTATTCCTACTTATAATCTGATATTATTTCCATGGCACAGTGGCTCCATGAATACTTTTGAGCCTGATTATTGTAATGTAATTCTTGCCTGTTACCTGAATATTCTTATGATATAAAATCAAATATATAGTATTCCTTTGAACTTTGGCTGTTTTATGCCATATAGATATTTCTACATGTTAAAATAAAATTGTTCATATCCATTGTTTTCTTTTTTGTTTTTTTATGTACACCCTTGCTGCCTATGCTATTGTTATTGTGTGCATCCTGGAGCTATTTAATTCCTCTTGCAGTATGAGCAGTAAACATCACATTGATTAATAATATATTCACAAGGTAGGAAAATGATACCTCTTGACTGATGTCAGTTTTACGAAAAATTAGCTTTTGAAACTTTTATGTGCCCATATCCTCAAATTTGTGTAAAAAGTTTAAAAAAAAAAACTCTGAAGGAACGTGTGATTGATCTGTATGCAATGACATACCTGATGAATTAATTTTATTGCATGTGATATTCTATAAGTGATAAAAAGGTAATTATGCTTTTATTTACCAGAGACTTGGACATTTTGTTGACACATGTTGACTCTGATTAGTACAGAATATAGACACTAAATTGAATGGAGAACAGAGCAAAAAAAAAAAACAGTCAGGAAAATTTACTTGTCACTGTTGTGCAGCCGTTGACATTTTATCCTTCTGCAGCTCAGTGTATATTTCAATCACCATTTCATTTTGAAAAATAGATATATGGAATATTTAGGGATGCTTTTTTTTTTTTTTTATTCTTTTTTTTTCCAATGACAGTGCAACAGCCTCTGATCCTTTAGTTTTGGCTTTGTTGCGTTATCCAATGTTGTCATTGTCATCTGCAAAACAAAATTAGCATTTTAACAAATACAGTAAGCATGGAAAACCCAAGTTTTCTTGGGGATCAAAAAGTGTGTTCGAGATTTCCATGACGGCTTGTTTTCCAAAGCGAGAGAAGGACGGCGAAGGGGACATAAGCGACACCATAATGTATTCAGATCTTAGCCATATTCTGGGAATTAGTGTCCCTCATTTTGTGACATCACCCATTGTCTTTCGCCATGTTGCTGTGTTTGCATGTTGTCATGTAGGCTAAGGTTATTTCTTACGGTACAGACAAAATGTGATCAGGAATCTTGAAAATACTTGTAATAGGCACCAAACACTGATTCTTCAAGAGGTTCAAGTTTGTCATATTTGGACATGATGTAGATTTTTTTTTTTTTTTGTCTGTGTCTTAGAAGTGCATTTGGTACTACACATACATGTAACACATATGTCACATGTCACATATTGTGACATATTTGATACTGATGATAAATGAATTAAATGTAATGATAGAGCTTTGTTAAATAAGAGATTTGACAGCATCATAGTTAAAAAATCATTGCCTTTTTCATAATGTTTGCACAGACTTGATTTTAGAAAGATGTAATATTTTATTTCCTTTTTTTCTCTTAGAAATGTGGCTGCATTGAAATAGCGAGAGTTTCTGTTGTGCATTTCTAATTCACTTATTGTTGTTTTGAAATCGAATTCATTCAAAGCAGAGAATTATGCTGAACAAATTCAAAATCCTTCCTGGAAAAGCTGTTTTTCCATTTTTTTTCTTGAAAGAATGCTTTATTCATGTACATGAATCTGCTTCTGATTTTACCAGTATCACTAATATCAGCTAATGTGTAAACATTGTACACATAAACGCACTATCATTTTCTCACTTGGGTTTGATCACAGAAGCAACATCCTAACAAAGTCAGTCACTTGTGTGCAGTTGTACATACCATTAACAGCTCAGAAGATCAAAATATGCAGATCCTGGTGACGAATCCTGATACGTGTGATTTTAGTATTTGTTGAGAGCAAACATTGTTAAGATAATACTTGTAATTCATGAACTGGAATTGTCAGGCACCTTTGTTTTTAGTGTGTGTGTGCTCTAGTGATGATTAAAAACATATAAATCATGTAAATTGGACTTCAAATGTTTGTTATATTTTATTTAGCTATCAGAATCTTGAGCAATGCACAGGTTGGGTATATGTTTGAGCATATATCTTGAGAGGAATGCACAAAGTGCTGTCACTCATGTTAACCCTAGACGTGCGCATGACATATTCACATTTTATACAATAGATGAACTGCTCCTTATAGTGTGCACCCCGTACATGTATTTTTATATGATCTGGCCTTTCCATACTATGCTTGTTGCATCGAGTGATATTTCTCAGCTCATCAACAAAAATAAGTATTTATTGGTCCCTGTTTTGTCAAAATGTCATGTGACAGTTATAGCTGCATCTGTGAGCAAGATCTTTCAAAAGGCAACAAGATATTTTTTGTTTTCTTAGAATAAGAGTGTGAGAAAGTCCATAGATAACGCCGATTCCTGGCAATAGGCAGCAGAAAGATGGAATCAGAGGCCATGTGGCCCACTCAAGCTCTCTTAGTTGGTCTGATACTATACTCAACAGGAACAATAATGCCTGAGTATCAAGTACATGTAGTCTTTTTTTTTTATATTGAATAATTATGCCGACTCTCGTAACCCACTTGACCCACTCAGTAAGTTTGGCATTGACCAACAATCAAGCTGTTGAGAGTACAAGGGAGCTATAATTGCTGTGAATGAAGGCTGGACTAGTCTTTATATTAAATTGTATGTATTGGTTTATATATATATATATCAGATAGCTCTGTTGTGCTCTCACTCTATGCCATCATTAGATCAGATGCATTTATTTCTATGTAATCACTACTGCCCTGTCAACATTAGCCAGTCTGATCTAATAAGAATTATTAGAGATGATGTCAGAGAGATGATAGCTTGCAGTCTGTGCTAAGATTTTATGAGATGAACGTAAATGCTTCCCTACGTAAAGTGGTTTGGTGTGAGCAGTTACATCAGGTTATGAACAGATCTGTAATAGACATAGTCTATTGTAGACTGATAGTTAAATCAAACACCCAGAGAGTTAGTACTGGAGCTGACTATCCAGATTGACATGTCGTAGGGCATTGTAGCCCTTAGGCTGACCTGTAGCACTAAAGTTAACACAGTATCCTGTGATACTGAAATGATAATTGATGGCATTATAAATTGGTAGAGGACTATTGCTAATTTTTACTCTAGCACAATGCATCCATAAATATATACACATTCATGTTAAGGAATGTCCAGTGTTTGACACTTTTGATAATGTGTACGTGTAAATTGTAATAGTGTCCCATATTCTCCCAATTAATAACATTGATCCAATGTAGAATTGTCCTATTGTGAAAGCTGAACTGTTGACACTGAAAGTGAAAGGTGAAATGATGTGAGGTCATATGTCATAAGATCCATCACACTCACACTGTGTGCAAATTCACCATCATTAGTAATTATCTGTACACACAGAACTTAAAAAGCTGTAAATTTTTTGTATCAACCGGTGGACTGCAGGAAATCTAGAGAGTTGTCATTTTCAGCCAAGCTAGTTGTTGCATGTAGGTAATTAGAATTTTTAGTATTCTGCATTGTAGGTCTACACACAATGCATTTGTATTAACATATTTTTGTTTGTACCTGTATATCTGATGTTTGGTGATATTAGTATACTTGTATGCTATTTAGCAGTGTCTCAAAAATGTGTGCTCTCCAAAAATGTGTGTTCTCCGGGACAAATGCAATTCAGTTTAAATGAAAGCATTATGAGCCAGCTCTGGTTATTCTGACACATCCTTTTTTTAAAAATATTTACAATAGGTATTAACTCAATCTCCATGGCCAGGTCATAAATTACATCTATTTACTTTACAGAACATCAGTAAATTCAATAGCTTGGGCATTTTTGAGAATGCCATCTGAACAGCTAATAAATAGAACCTTCAATATAAAGGAGTCAGGCCTCAGGGGCAGCGAGCAGTCCAGGAAAACGTGGTTAGACAGAGTAGACAATCACAGTATCTTTGATGACTATTTGTAAATTTTATACATGTTACTTGTAGTACCATAGTTTGACAAAAATATGGTGACTAGCAAATTCATGAGTCGCTTCGGTGACTCTTCGGGAGGACCTTCGGGACCACCCAAGTGCAGATCACCGTAGAAGGTGCATGCTTTCAAGGGCCTCGGCCTGAGATAGCCTTTGACCATGGCTTGTGGGTTCTCCACTTAGCCTAAGTCCATACTGACACCTCCTCGTTGGCAGTGACTGGGCAGCGCTGGTATACGGCCCTTCGGGGTTGGATTATCGGCAGCTGAGATTCAGGTGGGCTGTCCGGACCTATCGCTGGGTAACTTCGATAGGAAGCCTCCGTCTTGGTGGTTTGGCAGGGGAAACTGACATTGCACTTCGTCAGGGCTTTGTTTCTAGCGCTGGTATGTACGGGGGACCCTACGTCGGCTCGCCTCGGCTTGTCCGCTGGTCTACGCTGACAGACAGACGACAGACTGGTGGCATTCTGGGCCTTGCTGGCCGGGGTCTCGTGATCAGAGTCCAGAGTGCGAAAGACAGGCCACTTCCCTTGTCATTTCTCGAGGATTTAAAAGAGCCAGGGCAACCAATTCCCCCTAGACCATTAGGGTCACCGCGGAAGGCTGGGACCTCTTGCTCATTTATGAGGGGCCCGGCTGCACGCTTTAGATAAAGTCAGTCAGGAGTGTACCCCGTAGATGGTGCACCTAGGAAAATGGTAAATGCCGTTCCTAGTAACAAATTTCGAGTGTAGGTTAGGCAAGAGGTGGTGAATGTTGAGTATTGCCTGGTGGTGGTGCCTGGGGCAGGTCGCGAGACCCTGCGGCGGGGTCTCGGCTGGAGGTCGCCGCCTCTGGCAAATGTAACAAGGGCTAGTCTGCTTGTCTGCTTGTCTTTTTGATCTAAAAGCCTGATGGTTGGACCTGATCCACCTAGTAACCCCACTGTGCTGTGAAAAGGAACTTCCTCTTGATAATTTATTCCTCTAAGAATCTAATGTATTTGTCTCTTGGCGAACAGGTTTGTAGGCAGAGACAGCTGTACACAGATATGTACAAAGCTGCATATAAAACATTTGTCAGTTTGCATAAATGCATGCACACTTATTTATATAAATGGATGCCTTGCAGTCACTTATTCTAAATTACTGTTCAGTTGTTACATATATTTGGAATACTTCAGGGCATTCAGCCAAAGATGTTATAATATGATTCAGCTTCATTACCATAGATCCACCATATATGCAGTCATTTCTTCATATGCATTTTTAAATTTGAAAACATGTCTTTTCTTTACCTTTTTTTTTTGTTTTGTTTTGTTTTAATATACATGATGCATTACGAGAAATTTGTATCTGATCTTGAAAAAGAATTATGCAGCTGTTCTAAGTTTGCAGTGAACAGAGATAAATTAGATTACTGAAGTTTTTGGATTTTGATTTGCTATGTGATTTTGTTCAGTGACAAAGAATGGTAGTATTATGTATGGAAACACATTGATTGGGATGTTGAAGTTGTGAGTTTCAAGAATGTGCCACAGTCCAGTTAATATAGATTGCAGATGAAATACATGTACATGTATGCAGCTTAAAGTTGAGGAAAACTGTGGGAGAATTCATATTCTCTATAGTATTTTGCATGTGTTTTAACATGTTTCTGTGGCTGATATTGTGTAAGATCTGATAAAATGAAAAGTAAATTACAAATGTAACTGACACACAATTATTCTGTTATGTTGTTGCACATAGCTTAAGTTATTGGGCACTTCCAACAGTATAAAGGGAGGATACCTGTATAGTGTATACATGTACACAATTTGTGGCACAAGTTAACTCCTTTTGCTTGTAATTCTTGCTGTAGTCATCATAAAATTACTGTTGTATGATTCATATTGAATTGGAAGACAGTGAAAAAAAAAAAAAGCAATAAAACACATAAATAAAAAAATGTCCTTTTTGGCTTGAATATGTTAATTTAGATATCATATGCAATGTTTATTACATGTACATGGTATACATGTGTAGCATACAATATTTCTCTCATATTGAGATTTTTCTGGGACGATTTTTTGTTAATCTCATTCATAAAGGTTGAATTTAAAAATTATGGGTGAATTTTGTGGCATCTGCGAAAGAGGGACGGGGAGAGGTGAGTTGGGTAGCCATATTGTAATTAAGAATTATGAAATTAAGATCTATATATACATGTATATGTACACCTGTGCACGTTTTCGAAGTGCTAGACTGAAGCCATGACAGCAAATAAGGGAATGAACATGATGCATAATGTTCATGTCAATGCAGTTGTTAGCAGGATCGTTTCGAAAGGCGCAACTAGTCGCATACTCTCATATTCATTCAGTTCCTTGGAGAACACAAACATAATAATAATTATCGCCCTGTTCCTAGCATCCTGTAGTCTTGAAAAATCTTCTTGTGGTAGTTTTCAAATTTCTTTCCTAGATGCTTATGAGAAAGAAAGAAAAAAAAAAAAAACAATGATAGGATGGAAAATTTGGTGCTAGGACAAAAATATATTAAAGATACATGTATCAATATTAGCAACATTTCTTTCAAAGCTGGTTTACTGGGTGTGGGGAGTTAGAGTAGGTTTGGCGACATTCCAACTCTTGAAATACTCGAATGTAATTCTTAGATATCCGGACAAGTGTTTTCTCAATGTTTCATTATAGATCTCTCTCTCTCTCTCTCTCTCTCTCTCTCTCTATATATATATATATATATATATATTTATTTATTGGAAATGCTAGATAGAAATTTGGATCGTGAAAAATAAATAAATAAATAATTAAAATTTTTAAAATGCATACTTTGAGAATTGTAACACATGCAATGTATTTAAGAGTGTTTTTGTCCTTCTATTTCTGGATTAGTGAATATTAGTTGTGCCTTTTGAGTCTGAACATTAGATGCGTACAGGCAGGCAAACAAACCGATTGTCACAACATATACACATAAAGAAAGAATCCAAATCAATAGCTGCTCCAACTTTTGTGTTGGCTTTACCAGATTTGCTCACTCACGTCACAGTAGCCATGTTACAATATGTAAGAGAGCACATGCGCTGTGGACAGAAATGCTCACAGTGACATTTTTTTTTTTTTTTATGTCTCACATGTAATGACAATACGATAATGACAATATGGAACAAAAAAGATCTACATGTATTCATTTTTTAAAATGCATACATGTAAATAAAACATTTTCAGTTCTTGGGCAATGTGAATGCATGTAGGTCATTTATTTGTGTGAATGAGATCTCATTTTTTATAATTTGTGTGTGTGTGTTATCTGGTTTCATTACTTAACCGTGTGGCTGCCCGACTTACTCATCGTTGTTAACTGTGTAAACATAATACATAAATATGATAAGTTTACCGGTACTGACTTTTACACTTGGATCTCTTTTCAAAAATCCTGATTGTCATCTCACCTTGCCTGAGAATTGTGAACGTTCAGGTTTTTGAGGACCATACTTTAAAATGATATATTTTCTTACATTGTGTCTCAATTGATAGACATCTATACAGTTTTACTCCCGAATGTCAGAGATACACATAGGCTACATGTACCTTGTTTAGCGCAGTGTAGCTGTCATCATGCTCATGGGCGCTGAATAAAAATACAGTCAAACCCAACTGACAATTTTGAGAAGTAGCTTTAAATGTCTTAAGTTTCAGTCTGACTACTGCAACCTATTATTTTTTCTTTCTCACATGTAATGCTGTACCCTCTACGATAATGACAATATGGAACGAAACATAGATCTGTTCATTTTTTTTTAAATGCATTACTGTAAATCAAACATCTTCCATTCTTGGGCATGACTGTAATGCTGTGCCCTCTACTGAGCAAAAGCGGATATAATATACACCCTGAAGTTATGGCAACATTCCCATAAAACACAGGTACAGTGTAAACTGATGCAAAGTGCAGCAAAGGTCCTCCTGGATAATGGGAAGTTAAATTAAGATAGGCCCCCTACTTTTCACTTCTTTCGTGGAAACAAATTCTGGACTATTTGACAGAGACAATGATTACAATGTCACAGTGTGGATTGTTGAGTCCGACAGAGTCAGTTTTTTTTTTTTTTTGTTTGAGAATAATCTGGATGGGCACATAGTTTGATATTGATACGGACAAAGCAAAATACATGTATATGGTACATTATCGTACACATGGTAGCCTATTTAGAGTCATGGGCAGGGAAGGTGAGGCCGGGGGGAGGGGGGGGGGGCGGTACATCCATTGTTGTATGTAAAGTCATGGGTATGGGACAAGGTAATCATTACTTTAGTGAGACGGATAAAGAGAGAAATGGGAAAAAGTGAGAGAGACAGGGGGAACGGGAGAGGGAGAAAAGTCAGAGAGAGAGAGAGGAGTGAAGGAGAAAGATGGAGAGTGGCCGAGAGACACGATGACTTTTGATATAGTTGCAAAAAAGACGACAACAATGACGTTGAGTTGAAGGATGGTGAATTTAGGTCAAACCCTGCTTTCATTCGAGATATTAAGACAAATAGTAACAACGCAATCAACAAGGCAGTCTCAAACGTGTGGGTCTAAGCTTACAGAATGATGCTTTACAGTTCTGGAATGGAGAACAAGTACGCATAGATCTAAATCAAAGAGTACACAGCTCCTCTCATGCCGCATTTATAGGGTAAGATCCTTCAATTGACTTTGACATTATTATTGAATTGATCACATAACACAATAGTGTTATGTTATTTTCTGACCACGGTTGTGGCCAGCTGAGATAACCATCACTACAGCAGGTTGAAAGCTTATAAAACCATAACCATGAGTTTGACACCAAGGGATGTCCCTTTTCCTCCAGTCCGGAGGTTTCTCCCCTTGCAGTTGCCACATTAATTCATTAATTTCACACGTGGCGTTCGGTCTGTCGACCCTGTGTTTTGCGCAATAGTTTACAGCTAAAAGTTTTGCATACCTAGTTAAATGTAATTGCATGCAGATTTTGGTTGCGGGCAGGTATATCCGTGAAAAATGGCGGACGAAGTACAATATTGTGTTGGATGAAGTGTCACCTCTGTGGATAATTGCAATTCAAGGGGGGGGGGGGGGGGGTTAAAAAAAAAAAAAAAAAAGAAGAACTTTTCTGCTTTGGACAAAGAAACGGTGCTCAAAAAGC
>JBCAUA010051654.1:0-11604 GCA_038406235.1 Peronia verruculata
TCTATCTATCTGTCTGTCTGTCTGTCTGTCTGTCTGTCTGTCTGTCTGTCTATCTATCTATCTATCTATCTATCTATATATCTTATCTGTCTGTCTGTCTGTCTGTCGGTCGGTCTGACGGTCTATCTAAATATCTAAATATCTATTCTATTCATCTGTCATCTATCCGTCTAACGATCCACCTAGCTCTGGATGTAAGAGTGAAAAACAAAAACAAAAACGAGTCATTTTATTTCTGGATTTGGAAATTAAAATAAAAAAGTAAAAAGTAAAACAAAAGAAAGACAAACACTAACAGTTGTGTAAGAAACAGTAGAAACACAGAGTAGAGAATGTTAGATTGTACACTAAACAGGGCCATTCCTGTGTCCCCATACTAACTCAATTTTTAAGGTATTCAAGACAATATCACTGAAACCCAGGAGTGTCTTTTGATCAAATTAAGCTGCGGTTATTTAAATAAGATGTTCATCTAAGGAAATAAATGAGAGAATATCAACAAAAACAATCTTGTCTATAAATGTGATACTACCGCTTTTCTTGTCGTTAAGTGCATCACATCAAAAAGAAACAGCAAAATCTCTTATTAATATTAGTCTATTTTTTTGGTAGTTCTTTAAGACTAAATGCCTTTGTTGCACGAAGAAGAATTAGAACTACATATATTCAATTTAGTAATCATTATAGTTCAAAGTGACCATGCCTTTGTAAATTGATGATTAACCAGCGTTACGTGGTGTGACACTTACCTGTTTCACCATTTGTTTCTCCAAGTTATTAAATCTCCTATTTATCTTTGTCTGTTATACTTATAGAAGATGCTAGTTATTTTTTGTAGGATAGATGGTTTGGGATAGAAAATTGAAGGGTTTTTTTTTTTTTTCCCAAGTAAACCTCAGGGATCATTCCATATTGATTGTGTCACCATTCTAGGTCTACCTTTGGATACTCAAGACATTTGACCAAAAACCAGAAAAGGCCGCAAAAGACAGTCTGTGAGAGTTGTGTTTTTTCTGTGATCCACCTAAGTTACACAAAATAAGATGTGTCAGGGTCTTAAGATTACTCTATAAAATAGTTACATCAAATGGTACTTGATATCAAACTTTTCATAGCCAGTTTCATTTTATGTGGAATGGTCCAACAAGAGAATTTGGGGATGGGGAGAAAAAGGGGTGAGAAGTGAGAGACGGGAAAGCACAGAGAGAGAGAGAGAGAGAGAGAGAAGGAGTTGGGGGGGGGGGAGGTGGAGGTAGTTAGTTTTGGTTTGATCTTATGTAATCTAACTTGATTTAAGATTGAAGAAGGTTTGACATGAAAGAAATTGGTTAATAGGAGAATCGATGTGCGACAGACATAAGGGGGAAAAAAAGTACGAGAGATAGATAGACAGAAAGAAGGAATGAAAGAAAGAAAAGGAGAAAAAAGAACTGTAGAAGGAAAGAAAAAAGGCAGAGAGTTAAACGATGCGAGAATGGAAAAAAAAAAAAGACAAATAAGGACACAGGAGAAAAAAAAGGAAGAGAAAGAAACAAAGAAAGAAAGGAAAATGAAAGGACAAAGAGAGGGAGAAAAAAAAAAGAAAAGAAAAGAAAGGAAGGACGGGAGAAAGACAGAAAGAAAGAAGGAAAGACGTGAAGAAAAAAGAAGGAAAGAACAAAAGGAAAAAGAATAAATCTATGAAAGAAGGAAAGAGAGAAAGAAAGAAGAGAGAGAGAAAGAAAGAAAGACATAAAGAAAGAAGGAAAGACAGGCAAACTGGCCGGTAGCAAGCAGATAGATAGAAGGAAAAGAAACAGACGAAAACCGAAAGAAATAAAAAAGAAAAAAAAAAGACAGAAAACCAAAGAAAGCATGAAAGACATAAAAAAGGAAGGAAGAAGGAAGTAATAAAGAAGAGAAAGGGAAGAACAGAAGAAGGATGAAAGAACAATGAAGGAAAGAAAGAAGGAAAGAAATGAAAAAGAAAGAGAAGAGAAAGAAAAACAAAAAGAATAAGAAATGAATGAAAGAAAGAAGGGAATAGAGGGAGAAAAAAAGACAGGTGATACATGCACAGTAAATTTGGCAGACAGACAGGCATGCAGACAGACAGACAGACAGACAGAATGACAGACAAACAGACCGATAGGCAGACAGACAGAAAAACAAAAACGCCAAAGAATAAAGTGGAAGGCAGGACGATCAAATTATAGCTAAGGAAATGAAAATGTCTGTTGTAATCATGGAAGGCAAAAGAAATCAATAGAACGTCTTAAAGGAGATCGATCGTTACTCGAACGTTTGGTGGTTCTGCTGTTGTGCAGATAGACTGCTAGGCTAGATCTATGTGCTAGGTATAGATCGTAGCTATGAAAATGGAAGGCCCTCAAGCCAAATATGAGAATAAGTAGCTTGGCTTAAGATAGGCTTTTTATCCCCCTTTCTTTCTTATTTGTCTGTCTTTCTTTCTATCTTTCTTCGCTGTTTTTTTTTTCTTTCTTTGTTTCTTTCTTTCCGTGTTTCTTCTTTTGCTTTTACCTTCTCTCTCTTTGTTTCTCTCTTTCTTCTATTTTTCTTTCTCTGTTTTCTTTCTTTCTTTGGTTTTATTTATTTATTTCTGCCTCTGCCTTGTTCTCTTTCTTTCGTTCTCTTTCTTTCTTTCTTTCTTTCTTTCTTTCTTTCTTTCTTTCTTTCTTCGGTTTTCTTTATTTCTTTCTGCCTCTGCCTTTGCTCGTTTTCTTTCGTTTACTTCTTTTCTTTCTTTTTCTTTGTCTTTCATTCCTTTGTTTTCATTATTTGTTTCTGCCTTGCTTTCTTTCTATTTCCTTTCTTTTTTCTTTCTTTCTTTCGAACATTCTCACTTTATCATCATCACCGCCGTTATCAATGCATTATAATCGTCGGAAATCGTCTTTACACATGGCTGTTATCACTATGGCTGTTATCGCCCTCATTATTCTCATGCTTAGCCTCTGTCAGCTGTTACTAGCCCTGTATAGAACCCATCATGGTAACCGATTTCAGTGGTCAAGGTGCCTTATTCGATTATGCGATTAAGACAGCAGAGGCATCGGTTACTTCCGATTGCGGAAGAAGAATTTAATTTGTAGCCAAATAATTATGGTGTCCCGGGGTTCTTTTCGCATCTCGTGACACGAGACAGTGACCCAGATTTCGTGATGCTAGCTGTGCACACATTACTTTCATGGCGCTTCTACCCACCAAAATAGTTGGTTCGTTTGTTTGAGTTTAACGACACATCAGCACGATCACAGCTATTGTGTGCCAGACATTATAAGATACGTCTACAAGTCAAGAAGAAGAGAGAGGAAAAAAGAGCGGGACAGAAGACAGGAGCAAGGAGAGAGAGAAGAGATATCATCCCTGGAACGTCGAGGATGGCATTCCATGGGAAACATTCCACCGATAGTGGGCTTTCACCGCCTGCAGGTGGGAGCAAAGAACCTACTTATATACCCCGAGCCTTCGCGGGCACCACAATAGCTACCAGAATACATACGACAAAATGGAGGGAACTTTATGTTTGTTATTTTTTCAAATGTTAACCCTTTCTCTACGTTAAAGTTTTACTCTATATATCCTTCTCATAAGGGGCTTTCTCCGAACAACACCTACAATTCAATAGATTTGTTTGGACCAAGCGAACGGCTGGATAACCCTGTTTAATTTTAGTAGGCTAGGGGGTACAAACACTTCAAACTATTTGCACTGACATAGAAAAACATATTAAAAATGCACGGGATCGGTGACAAAGTGTTCTCAGATCTCGTGTTGGAGCGGTTACAAACATCAGTGAGTGATCTATTTTTAGCAGGAGGGTACAACCACTCCGCCCGGGATTTCCAGGTTTTTGCTTAGTCGAATATGAGATGAACTATTACAGAAGCTGATGTAATAGAACTAGATACTAATATTCCGACTGAACATTTTTGGAATTTCTCTAATCTAGTTCTCTGTAACGAGCAAAAAAAGAAGAAAGAAAAATTGTTGAATACTTCTGTTTTGTCAGCCACGAACGCAGAGTTTTTTTGTTTTTTTTTTTAAGTGTCAATCAAGCTATTTATTAAGTGTATAATTGTTCGGCCTTAGTTATGTGACAGACTTTAATTAGGTCATAACCGGTGCGGTCATAACTGTTTAGTGATGATGTCACACATGACAAAGAGGAAAATATTAACCGGTTGTAACTTTCGGTTAATATTGGAGTGTGAAGTAGTATATTGTGCCCTTCATTATCATCATTATTGTTATATTATTATTTTGTTGTCATTATCATTAGCACTACTGCTGTGTTATGCTCTTCTTTATGATTATTCGAGTTAATATTACTATTACTATTATTCTTGTTTACTGTTATCATTATAATTATTTATATTATTATATTATTTTAGTTAATATTAGTGGATAGTAATAGTTTTAATACTATAATATCATCATTTTTATTAATAGCGTTGTTGTTGTTGTTGTTGTTGTTGTTGTTGTTGTTGTTGTTGTTGTTGTTGTTGTTGTTGTTGTTGTTGTTGTTGTTGACCAGTCTTTGGAATAACAAGAAGCAAAGGGATTTTTTTCCTCTTTACACTGCTTGCTTACCCTGTTGTCTGGCAAAGGGAAGTAATAGGGCTGGTCAAAATGATCTCCCCTTACACAAGTCTCTCTTCTTGGAGGGGCGGATAATCTGTGAAACTATCTCCCATTGGACTGCTCAGGCTTGGTGTTATCAATTATATCTCCCATATCATCTACTACTGTATCTGTCATTGTCGTTCCCGCTGTATGTATTGTTTTTGTTGATGTTGATGTTGTTGTTGATGTTGTTGTGTTTGTCTTGTCGATGTTTGTTCTTGTAAATATGTGAGTAATTGACGAAAAATGAGAACAATGCTACTGACCACGACAAAAGTATATACGTCTATGTACACCAACAGAATGATAATGATGACAGAGTCTGTGGAAGAACATTGAAAACGTTCACGTAGCCGTCTAGAGAGCTGTAAAATCGTGTTGAATTTTAGACTTTATGGTACGCCTGATAATTAGATAATAAACAAATAAATAAATAAAATAAACATATGACAACATAACCAAAAATTCATGGATAACAATACTATATGATTTACATATAATTCTAGTGGACAAAATTAAAACTTATCTTGTGTTAGTTTTTTTTTTTTTTCTTCAATGGCTCAGAATAAGGTATAAGACACAACGATTCCACATTTTTATTATAATGGTAGATTTAGACAGATGGTTTAATAATACTAAAATTAATAAATCTTAAATAAATTACGTCATCTACAGGCATTCCATAGTATATCTTTTTACAAATTTAAGAACAAGAATAAAAGACATACAGAAGGCAGGCCAGTTGACATACAAACAAGCAGAAGAAATGGAGAGACAGATTTGTTACACAACCTCGGTGATCCCCAACAGACAAACTGATTTCTCTCTCTTAAAATATTAATGACCAAACTCAAACAAATATTTTAGGTTGCTCAAAGTGTAGAAATCAAATGTAACAATCTATACTTTTGAATTCCCCACAGGGTCAGAGATCAACTTTGTTGCTCATCCCGACTCAGTGAACCCCGGGACTACAGCCAATCTGACCATTCGATGCTCAGTCAACGATGCTGTCCTCTCTGACCCGGTCATTATTGGAAAACGCGCCGTCCTGGCTCGCAGTGTGGCATACGTAACCTCCATCGTCATCAGCCGAACCAATCGCGCAACGGGCCTGAATGAAACCGTCGGCTCGGTGACGACCTTTGACCAGCCCTCAGCTATGGTGAACGACGCCGGACTAACTGTTACCGGTACGACGGACTCTGGCAATCCAGGGGAGGACGGTTACCTGGAGCTGATGTGGACCAATCCTACTGCTGAGCAGTTTGGCACCTACTTCTGTGAGGCCTTCACCCTGGACACAAACACTCACCCGGAAAACTTCGAAGCTAAGCTGGAGATCGGTCTCACTTCTCTCAGTACTGACGAGCTTTTGGCGTTGATTACAGAATTACAGAACAGAATTGACGCCTTGGAGCTACAAAGTAACCAGACGTCCACGAGTGTCCAGCCTTCCCTGCAGTTAGGCAACGTCCGCTGCGCCCAAGGCACCCATGACTATAATATTTTCTTTACCCCACCTCTAACTTACGTGCCCCAGATCTATACAGCTATGGCTGGAGCCACTAGCTCTGATGGGTTTGTTTACCTGCCTTCCGCTGTCAACATTGATGAGAATGGTTTCACCCTGCGTTGTACGGCCACCAAAGACACAGATATTCTTTGGTTGGCTGCGTAAGAGGATGGAAATTATAACATTGATTTGTCATCAGCCGAGGAGGGAATATTATGCAAATATTATCGTAACAATCAGGTTCAGATTTTGAGGAAAGTGATCCCCTAAGGTCTTGATATCAATGGAAAGTAGATTTGGGTATATTAATTATTGCATTTTTGATAATTTTTCTCCGACAGTGAAGCTATAGCCAGCACAAGACTCTAGCCTTGTAAATACGGTAAGATGGCAAGGCATAATCATAGAATTTTAAAAAGAAGAAAAGAAAAAAAAAATCGATGTGTTACTATATCCGTTTCCACTCCTTATCTGGTTAGATTTGCTGCATTACAAAAGTGGATCGGAACTTTTTCGGAATACATTTTCTTCCTTGTTGTTTACTTGTTTTGATCATTCAGTGTTCGTAGATGGATGGATGGATGGATGGATGGATGGATGGATGGATAAAGCTTGAAGTGGACAGACAAAAAGGGTGTAAAATGTTCTGGATGATGCCGGATTTATTTTGATCAGAAAAACAAAAACAGATTTTAAAAACTACACAAAAACAAACATAAACACAAAAAAGCACAACAAACAAACAAAATGCCTGAAAGAATTCTTCAATGTTAAAATAATCTTTCCTAAAAATTAAATAATAACAAACACAGCATTTTCAAACTTAATAAACAAATTAAATGCCAACAAATAACACACGCCCACCCTAAGGCAGGATGTGACATTAGTTCAATTACTGATAGCAACACAATGAAATTATTCATGTGTTGAACAAACAAAAACTTGACGGGCACGAAAATCTTTCCAAACACAAATTAAGTGTCAGATTTACATCTCTGGTGGCACGGACATCACTCCCTCACTCCCCCCCCCCCCCACATACACACAAACACCCAACGCTGACGCAGGATCAAAGGAAAGGAATTGACCTTCTTAACCCTTTAAATATCATGGGAGTGGTTTACTGAAATCAATAAAATAGGCCATTCATATAATGTGTTTCTGAAGAATCAACTGCTGATGAAATTTCCTTTTTGAGTTTATCTCTTCTTATGTCTATCTCATCTGATTCTATCTCACCTTATCTTATCTTGTCTAAGTCTATCCTTTCTTATAAGCTAACTTTCCGACATTACGACATGTCCAAACAGTATACAATGGGACTGTTTTTCACCAGCCTTGTTATTTCCCTTTGCCAGGCACAAAGATGTTGAACCAACAGCTTAGAGAGGGAATAAAGGACTTTTCCATTCTTTGTTTGAAATGGACATTATAAAAAAAAATTATTATTATTTTTTTTTTTTTTAAATTATTGCACAAGGAAACTTCCTTCATGTCGTCATAATTTTAGAGAAAAAGTAATGTGATCAATTTTTAAATGACAAGAGGAAGATTGAGTTTTTCCTTCTTCACACTGTTTCTTTGGCAATTCTTGCATCTCGTAAAGGGAAGTAACAGCAGTGGTACAAAAACAATCTCCATTCAGCACCCAATTTTTTGTTGCACATTTTCATTTTTTTTTTTTTTTCCTGCATTACCGGTATTTTATTTCTAAAATTATCATTTCTTGAACGCGCACTTCCATCAATATGGAAACAAATAGATGGTGTTGGGGTTAATCCGCATAATGCATCCACCATCATCGTCAGTAGCGTCCCTTACTCTTTCCAAGGTACAGGTCAACAACCGAGGACTGCCATGCAACGCGCGATTCATTCCAAGAGTTGCTTGTAGTGCTGGGCATCGACCTGGATTTTGATAAACTGGATTTTTGAATTACCCACTTCGCAGTAACTGGGTCAAACTCGGGTTTTATTCGTTTTCACAGTGATTTGATAAACTGGATTTTTCGAACTTGCTTGCTTGCTTGTGTTGGGTTTAAAGCACATCAACACGTCCACGGCTAAATTGTGCCAAATACGGTAAGACACGTTTTTCAAGAAGAAGAGAGTAAAGAGAGTGAGATCAAAGACAGGAGCAAGGAGAGAAAGATAGAAGAGATGTCACCACTGGAGCTTCGAGGATGGCATTCCATGGGAGACGTCCCGCCCGTCGGTGGCGAGCTTTCATCCCCTGCAGGTGGGAGCAAGATCCTATTTATATATTCCGAGTCCCGCTGGGAGCATTCCAAGAGTAATCACTATTCATTCCACTTCTGCTCTTTGATTAATGGCCTACTCACAAACTACTTGAAGATTTCAACCTTAGGACCTATCTAGTGGTGTTGACATGTATTTGCGATCAAACCCTACCTTAGTTCTGTTACGTTCGTGAGCATTTCTCCTTAAAAGTACTAAATCAATTAATATATAAAGAGAGGGAAGTAAGTTTGCGAAAGGGAATCTAGATTATATCCCCCGCAAGGGTCCGGGGTTTATAAGAGATTCTCTGCTCCCACCTGCAGGCGATATAAGCCCGCCATCGGCAGGGTGTCTCCCATGGAGTGCCATCCTTGACATTCAAGTGGAGACATCTCTTTCCTCTCTCTCTCTCTCTCTCTCTCTCTCTCTTTCTCTCTCCTTGCTCCTGTCTTCTGTCCCGTTTTCTTGTCTCTCTTCTTCTTGGCATGTAAACTTATCTTATCGTGTTTGACACCATGTAGCCGTAATAGTGCTGATGTGTCGTTAAACCCCAACACTCTTTCTCTCTCTCTCACACACACACACACACACACACATAGACACACACACACACAACATGGACGCCCTGCACCAGGGAGCTTATTCATCAAAATTAATTAAGAATAATTCGGAATGACTTTCAGAACCCTCTTTGGAATCAGTTTCTATCCAACCGAAAGAAATATGCGTTTTCTACGCTTACCTTTGAATTAACGGAGAACAACACACACACACACACACAAAACTCTATTTCTGCCATCAGCTATAAGCTCACCAAGTTGTAACAATCTTTCCTTGAATCTTCTTCACACTGCTTTCATGAGGATATGAAAGTGGTAGAAAAATTCCTCGAGGGGAGCGAAGCAGAGTTCTTGCATTTGATATTTTGACCTTTAACTGTCTGACTAGAATCCCGGCCATACCGGGGTCATGACTCCCAATGTCTGTCACTCACCTTTTTTCGCCAGGGACTGGTGATGGGATTTGAACCAGTGCCGTTTGCTTTTCGGTTCAGTACTCTAACCGCTTTGATACGCGTGCCACTGTTTTGTGGCATAACTTATTCTTTTAAATCAAATCCAATAGGAAGAGTTCTCCCCTGCAGTTGCTAGCTCACGCAAGGCGCTTTTATTATCCGACCACTTATGCTGGGCTTCTTCAGTAGAGAATATACAGTTGAACCAACGTAGCCCCTTGCTCCCACTTCTACTGCGAATGTGCTTGCTTTCACTCCAGCTCTACGCAAATCTGTCAGGAGATCTTGGTTCTTGGCCATCTTGTACTCGAACTGCTCCTCCATGTTTATCTCATACTGAACAGTTAGCTTAATACTACACAGCGACCCCTCTGTTCCGTAAAAAAAAAAAAAAATTCTTGCAAAAACAAAATGTTCTTTGCCCTGAAACTAACTTTTTTATTCGCCATCATTGAATGCAAGCGGATTTAGCTCGATATCTGCCCCTCTTATAAAAATAGGCGCAAGAACTTTCCCGGAGTTGGGCTTAATAGAGTTCTGCAAAATTTGTGAAAATTCCGTCGACCCGCGAAAGTTTGTCACTCTTCTTGGCATGACCCTGTTACGGTGGATAGGAAATTTATGATGACACTTCTTCTCCCAGAATGACAGATTCATAGCCAATTCAACATAGACATCCTCCAAACAATAATAGTAGTGAGTAGTGTTAATAATTTACATAGGAAAGAAAGTGACGCAATTCCGGGCTAAAATTAGAACCTTCGGCTCAGACCCGAAATGAGGCAAAATCTTGTAAACAAAAGCACTTCACCTTCGTTGTGATTGTGTTGATGTACTTGATTGCCGGTAAGTTTTCAGTATCTTATGAAATTATTGTATTCCATTGTGACCACGGACTTGTATTTGAGAGCTACAAGAATATTTATGAGGAGGACATAAATGGTTTTAAGAAACAGGACTTTTTTTACTTGTGTCGTAGTGCTGAGAGCCTGGGCATCGAGTTGGACCCAGATAGTATTTTGGAGTGTAAGACTGACGCTCTAAAGGCGAAAGTGACAGTACTAGCTAATAGCATAAGCATAAACTAGCCCATTCCTACCCAGCTTCATGTGTCAAATGACTTAAGCCACATTCTAATGTTGAAAGCATTTTAATATAGATCTCATTCTTGCCTTGCCTAGTCGAGAGACTGGGAATGCCCCATGTTTGCCTCACTTTGGGGTGGTTGATTGGAAACTTACTTCCGGCGGGAAACCCCTTTGAGTTTGTCCCGAAATCTTGCGCAACTCTATCGAGACTCTGCTATTCTCAGCAAACGACAGGCAGCTACTTACAGCTGAGATAATTCTATTTTCTTAGGATTGAAAGGCTTAACAAAAAACAAAAAAACAAAAAAACGACATACATTATGAATGAACAGGAGAACGTAATGTAATGCTTACAGTTTATAAAATGTCTTTCAACCCCGTGGTGGTGCTTATCAGTAAGCAGGGAAGAGTGGACGGACAGGCAGACATACATGAAGACAACCAGATTTCATCGTTATTACGTAAATCTATCCCATCTCTTTGTAAAAAAAAAAAAAAATGCTGACATACTTTGATTGTGCAGATAGCTACCAAAGTCGGACAAACTGTAGATGTTTTCATTTTTTTTAATTAACTTCAGCGCTCTTTGTCACGAGTTGGACACTCTAAACGTAATCAGAATTAATCATAAAAAAAAAAAAAAATCATATAAAGTAGTGTGTACTTGACGATGCTTGGATATAATCACAATAAAGACATTCTAAACTTATCTTTACTTGTTGTTCTCAACACACCAGTGGGCATTACAGTGCTTAACTTTTTACCAAACTTAGTTTGAACTGCTGATCTCTTTTCCTTAGAGATCTTACTTTGAGAATCCCTGTACACACAATTTGATCGTAACTAGCAATGAGAGCCGCTAACACTCTCGTCTTTTTCAGGGAGTCTTTGTCTTAAAAATATGTTTATTCAAATAATGAGTATTACATGCCATCAATATTGTTCTTTTCTCTCCCTCTCTTTCCCCCTCTCTGTCCTCTTCTCCCTCCCCCTTTCTCCTCCCACTCCCAGTCTTTCTATTCTTCCATCTGTGTGTGTGTGTGTGTGTGTGTGTGTGTGTGTGTGTGTGTGTGTGTGTGTGTGTGTGTGTGTGTGATCTTTCTATCTCTCTTTTTTTTT